>JAPQWV010001454.1:0-87307 GCA_027422505.1 Craterostigma plantagineum | reverse complement strand
CTCTCTCTCTCTCTCTCTCTTTCAAACAGAATACCGCAACCAGATAAACAAGCTGTAATCTTCTTTCCTCTAAATTAATAGACTCAACACTTAGAAGTGACTAGTAAGCTAACATGCTAACAATGGTTCGAAGAGAAGGATAAAACAACGGGATAACGTGGTTAAATGTCGTGGCTCCAAATAAAAGAATAAGGATAATAAGGCTCCAAACGGCCCACTAATTGATAGATATGTCGGGTACACAGATATGTAGGCCAGTGACTTATCCTAGCCCCTTTATTATTTTCGTACACAAAAAATCCACAATGATATTGACATGCATAACAAAGCAAGTTCGACAATATTTAGACCATGCGTGACACTCATGAAAAACACATCGAGCAAGTATTGTGTTGTTCTGAATTTTTTTTTTGCCTCAAAACTCACAATATATTCTGGCTTTGTGTCTTATTGATACGTACTATTCTTCTGAAGCAATCAATATAACCAGATAATCATGCTAACCACAACATGTAACATGCAAGACTTTCACACAATTCGGTAAAATTTTATCACGACAGAAGTAAATTTTTAAAAATTTTCTCACCGACAGGAGATTTTCCTAGTGACTTCAAATCAAAACCTTCGTAGTTCATACCGTTAGAAATTAAACAATCGATACCTAATGATAAAAATCTAGCATGTGTCACCCCATCCCCAACTAATGATGACATTGTCCCCAATGTGTATAAATAAAGCACTGAAAGAGTTTAAGTGACACTGACCTGAATAATGCTTCGATCGATGTAGTGCGGGACATGAAGAATACTTGGTCGATCCCACCTGAAACGAGCTACCTCTTTGAATAGACTACCCCAAATAATTTTTGAGCCTGCGAGAAAACATACTGGACGACACCGTGATAACAAGCACTAGAAAGTGGATATAAATAATACATAACAAGAACACGATTCAAAATACGAAACATTAATGCATGTATAGTACTTGGGTTGCCTCCCAAGAAGCGCTGTTTTTATAGTCGTTAGCTCGATTGCCGAACCGATTAAGGTAGATCGGTGTTGGACTTACTTCTATATGTTGGAAGTCCTTCGGCTCGCTGGTATTTCCTCCAGACGAGGTATCCTTGAAAGGCACAAAACAACTCAAAGAAGTAGTGTTAGTAATAACGGGTTCCACGAGATATACCATGGTCGTTTTCTCAAAGTCTCGATTGTCATATAATTTTAGGCGTTGTCCATTGACCGTTTGCGGGTCATTTTCGTTAATGCAGATCTTTACGGCTCCTGATGGAAACACTTTCTCTACTAATAGGGTCCACTCCACTTACTCTTTAATTTTCCTGGAAAAATCTTAAACGTGAGTTAAACGGAAGAAACACGATCTCCTACTTTGAACTCCCTTTGTACGATTCGCTTATCATGCCATTTCATCGTTCGCCCTTTGTACAGTTTTGCGTTCTCGTATACATTCTGACGAAAAATTCTTCCATCTCATTCAGCTGGAGTAACCTGCTTTTACCTGCCTCAATAAGTAAAATTTAGCTTCTTAACAGCCAATATGCACGATGTTCTAGCTCAACAGGTAAATGACACGCTTTTCCGTAAGTAATTAAAAGGTGAAGTTCCTATTGGTGTTTTAAATGCAGTGTGGTATGGCCCAGTGCATCGTCTAACTTCAAAGACCAATCCTTTCTAGAGGCATTCGCCGTCTTTTCTAAAATTTTGTTTGAGCTCCCTATTAGAACTTTCTGTCACTGGTCTCATGGGGTGATATTGGGGTTGACACTTTATGTTTGACACCATACTTTGACAATAAATTGGCAAACAACTTATTGCAAAAATGAGTACCCCATAACTAATTATTGCACGTGTGTGTACCAAAGTTTTTTTCTCTAAGAAAGCAAATAACTACGCGTGCATCATTAGTCCTACATGCTTCAGCCTCGACCCACTTAGACATATAATCTAATGCAACGAGGAATATATTTATTAGAGCATGAAAGTAGGAAACGGTCCCATAAAGTCAAAACCCCAAACATCAAATAGCTAACCTTTCTAACATAATATTCGAAGGCATCTCATGTTTTTTAGAAATTGCACCAGTGCGTTGACAACGACCACAAGAAGCCACATAAGCATAGGCATCTATAAATAAGGTGCGCCAGAATAAACCTGATTGAAGTACTTTAAATGCGGTTCTAGTTGGCCTGTGATGTCCACCCGTCAAACCGGAATGACAATGGTTAGGAGAATTTACCTCTTCGGCGGGAATGCATCGTCTAATTACCTGATCTGAGCAGATTTTGAACAAGAATGAATGTCCCATAGGTAATGCTTTGCATCAGAAAGAATTTCTTCTTTTGATGAAAAGTCAAGCCTGTTGGGATATCACATGTAGCAGCATAGTTCGCAAAATCCGCATACCAAGGTAAAGACGTAACGAGTAACGCATACAATTGTTCATCAGGAAAACACTCGTCATTGGTACTTCATTATCCTGCTTATGTGAAGTGTCTATCCTAGATAGATTATTAGCTACCACATTTTTTCGCACCTTTCTTATCACGTATCTCTAAGTCAAATTGTTGAAGTAGTAAAATCCAACGCAATCACCTAGGTTTAGCATCTTTCTTAGCGAATAAGTGTCTAAATGCAGCATGATCAAGGTAAGAATGAAATTTATCAACAGCAAATACCACATCGGGTAATTCCTTCTCTATAGTAGCATAGTTTCTCTCTGTGCATCGTCTAGGGTTTTGCTGGCGTAGTAGACCGTCTGAAATATCTTATCCTTGAGTTGTCCCAAACACAGCACCTACTGCACCCGCTTGCATCGCACATCAATATAAATGGTAAGGTCCAATCCGGTGCAACAATTACGGGGCCGGTGGTGAGTTTCTCCTTTAATGTTGAAAAGCCTGCAAGCACTCATCAGTAAAATTAAAAACAACATCTTTAACAAGCCAATTGGATAAAGGCTTAGCGATTTTTTAGAAGTCCTTAATGAAACGTCAATAGAATCCTGCATGTCCCAAGAAACTCCGACTTGCCTTTACCGAAGTGGGTGGTGGTAATTGCTCGATTGCATCTATCTGGGCCCGATCTACTTCGATTCCCTTATGCGATACCTTATGTCCGAGAACTATTCCTTCTTGTACCATAAAATGACACTTTTCCCAATTCAATACAGGTTAGTCTCCTCACATCGTTCAAGCACAAAAGCTAGGTTCTCGAGGCATACGTCAAAAGAGGAACCAAATACAGAAAAATCACATGAAAATTTCCATGAACTTCTCTACAACATCATGGAAAATAGCTAGCATGCATCTCTGAACATTAGATGGGGGCATTACATAATCCAAATGGCATACGTCTATAAGCAAAAGTACCATAAGAACAAGTCAAAGTAGTTTTTTCTTTATCCTCAGGCGCTACAGAAATTTGATTATAACCTGAATAACCATCTAGGAAGCAATAAAATTCATGTCCAGCTAGCCTTTCTCACATTTGATCAATAAAAGGGAGAGGGAAATGATATTTACGGGTGGCATCATCTAACTTCCTATAGTCTATGCAAACACGCCATCCCGTAATAGTCCTAGTTGGAGTCAATTCGTTTGAAGCATTCTTAGTAATGGTCATACCACCTTTTTTAGGAACAACTTGTGTTGGACTAACCCATGCACTATCGGAGACAGGATAAATAATACCTACGTCCAAAAGCTTAATTACCTCTTTTTTCACCACTTCTTGCATAGTTGAATTTAGACGCCTTTGTGGTGTACGACTGGTTTATATGATCCTCCATTAATATCTTGTGCATGCAATTTTCGGGCTTATTCCTTTTATATCAGCACCTTCCATACGAACGCTCGCTTATGCTCTCTTAGCACTCTTAGATGATTTTCTTCCATGAGACCTGTTAGTGAGGAAGAAATAATCACGGGTAAAGTATCAGCGGTGCCAAGAAAAACATACTTAAGATGATCTGGTAAGGGTTTTAAATCCAAATTCAGAGGTTCTTGGATTGATGGTCGTGGTTGTTGTCCTAAAAGGTCGATTGAGTGGCTCAATTCTCGGTTTAACGTCCTTCGGTGAGGATTTTCGCGTCTAGGCTTGCCATCTCCATATCTTCTCGATTATCCACAGATTCTCGGTTAGACATGCTTCTAACTCATCCTTGTTCTTGAAAACTTTAAAATACTCAAAAGCATATGAGTCAATACTATCAATAAAGGAACATGAATGATCATCCGTAGGGTGTTTCATTGCCATGTAAACATCAAACTCTACCTTCTCGTCCCCTACTTGAAGTTTACCATTACCGACGTCGATTAAAGCTCTTGCCGTATTAAAATGGTCTCCCAAATCAAATGGCATATCTGTATCTTCCTCCATGTCTAACACTACAAAATCAGCCGGGAGTAGTGTTCTCCTACCTTTACTAGCACATCCTCTATGATTCCTCGTGGGTATGTGACGTACTATCCGCTAGCTGTAGTATCGTGGATGTAGGCTTCGGATCGCCGACACCTAGCTTATCAGAAGAGAAAAGGTAACAAGTTAATGCTTGCACCTAAATCGCATAAAACATTAGTAAACGAAAGCGAGCCTATCGAGCAAGGAATAGATAAATTCCCCTATCTTTGATTTTTGGTGGCAGCTTCCTTTGTAGTACGGCCCAACATTCTTCATTGAGGGCTATCGTACCATGTTCTTCTAACTTGTTCTGATTCGATAATAGCTCCTTCATGAACTTTGCGTACTTCAGAATCTGCAAAAGAGCTTCAACAAAAGGAATATTTATCTCAAGTTTCTTTAAAGATATTTATAAAACGCTTAAATGCTTATCAGGTTTCCCCTTTCGTAGTGCAGCAGGAAATGGAGGTTAATCGGTGGTAGCGATTGGCTTCTTTCCGGATGGCGAATTAATTTTGGTTTGGTCGGAGACATCATTGTCAGTGATTGTGGATGTGTTCTTATCATCATCTGTTGGATTTCTTCATTCGCCTTCTTAGCCTCTGGAATTGACTCGAGTGTCATCCCATTTTTTAGCTTCATGGCTTTTGCATACTCTCTAGGATTCTTCTCAGTGTCGCTCGGGGGGTGTGCCTTGTTTGCGTTCAGACACCGTACTTGCAAGTTGTCCTACAGTTTTTCACCAGATTCTGTATCGATGCGTTTATATCCTGAAAATTTGCGTCTACTTTAGCTTCCAACTTCTGAAATGATCATCTTTACGATGACTCAAGTCAGCATGCAAATTGGTTTGCGATGCTTGTAGTTCAGCTACTTTCTCCGATGCTTCCTCCAAGTTGCTTTTTGTTTCGAAGGAATGGCATCATGCTGTCCTTGATGTTTTGAAATGGTATCTGTTCTCGATGATTTTGAGAAATTTGATGGCTTCAAGTAATTTGAGTTACCATAAGATAGATTTGGATGATCTCTCCAGCTAGGATTGTATGTGTTAGAGAATGTGTTCCTTGATCTGTTTTGGATGTGGCGAACTATCTTAGGGTCTTTTCCTTTCACTGCGTCCGACATTCGGTAAGTGGCCTCTACTTGTGCCTCCATGATCCACTTAGCTCATGCACGCCGACGTTACATCGATCCAAATCTTGCTCCGTGTATCTCGCGGGGTAGGCTGCTATCCGCTCTATGGCTTGCAGTGCGCCCTCGTCGGCTAACTCCATATTCCGAGCGCACCCTCCATCGACGATTCGCTTATTTTGTGTGCCCGAGAAAGAACGATTGCATTTGAACACTCAAGAGTATGTTGTGGTTTGAGCACTGTCTTAAGAGACTTTGTATCTAGTCCAAGCATCGCTTAGAGTTTCGCCACCCTCTTGCTTAGAGTTGACGAGTTGGCTTCGAATCTCGCTAGTTCTTGACAATGGGTAGTACTTACCCAAAAACAATTTCGTCAATTCTTCCCAACTGGTAATAGAAGCGTGTGGCAAGGATGAGAACCTTCTGATGCCTTTCCTGTCAAAGAGAATGGAAAAAAACGATAGTCATATCATTCTTTGAATCTGAGAGAATTTCAAAAGATGCAAATTTGCATCCTCGTTCGTCAGCTCGTGGAATTGCGCCGGTCACCATTTGTATAGTAACCGGTTTATTTATCTCGAACTGGTTGTGTAGGTCCTTTAGGAATGAGGATTGGTCGTTATCATCAAAGTATCCTGAGAGTGTGCTCTACTTAGCAAACTGGATCGTTGAGCAACTATCTCACGATCGTGTTGCTCGTGATGTTCTTGGTCTTGATCCTCCATCTTCCGTCTATGATTTCGGATGTTACGTCGCATGTCGCTTCTATTTCCGCATCAAATAGCAATGGTTCCTTATTTGAGCTTCGTGTCATGCACCGAATAATATTTCTGCAAAGGTTTAAAATCGACGTAAATAAATGGCGTAAAAATGTAATAATAGTGATGCTAAATAATATACTAAAAATAGTAATATTTATATAGAAAAATAATAATATAATATAATAGTACTTCTACAAAAAAAATTAATAAAAAAATAATAATACGAATAAATTTTTTCAGAATATATATATAGTAGTAGTGACGTACGAAATTAGAATAATAATAGTGCTAAAATAAAAATAAAATAATGATATTATAATGAAAATAATATAATAACGCTTCTACTACGACGAGAAAAAAAATATAACAACAATAATAATAAATTAACTCGGAATTAAGCTTAAATTAATGATACCACTGTCCCCGGCAACGGCGCCAAAACTTGATACGCTCGAATACTAGCAAGTATAGTAGGTCGTGCAAGTAGTAGAAAACGGACGTAAATCCTAGTATCGATCCACGGGGACAGCTCGATTAGTTGTAAGATATTAATCCAAATTTTAGTTTAGACTGAAGTGATTTTTTAAAAATATATTTATATATATTTATCTATTATTTTTTGAATTTGGTTTAAGATGATTTCAAGAAAAGCGCAAATAAAGATAATGAATTTTTTTTTTATCATTAACGACAAGCGTGGTTAAAGCACATATTTGGCACATATCAATCTACGTATTCAAGCGGTCGTTTATATTTAACCAATATGAATCTAGTTAAGGTAGAAATTCCCAACGTACATGCTACCCGGTATTCACGTAACTAGCAACTCTATGCGAAAGTCAATCAATCAACTATATTTCTATGTGACTGTAGTTACCCCGCACTCATTCGGCTTTATGAATTTCCCCGAGTTTAAACGCTTTCGACGCCTAAGGTCTCGGAAACACACGGACGAAACCGAATTCATCTCAGGTCAGTCTACGTCGTGGTGTACTATATTTATTGTTCTAACCGGTGTAATCACTTTCCAGTCTCATAAACCAGTCAGAATCAAGCATATGTTGATCAGCATACACAATCATTAAACCTAAATATAGAACACGTAAACTCATATGATTAAAACAAAATACGAGTAACATGAATACGAAATCATAATCCGACCTAATACGGCCTTAACCACAGATAACTTAAACGCACATAATAATAAACGAAAAAACACGAAAAAGATAGAGGTGAACATTCCTATTTTCGTAAGACGATGTATTAACGTTGATTATCACGACGAGCGGATCACGCCTAGTTCCGTCGGGATCTCCGTTGCATGACAGAACTCTTCGTTTGAGCTGCGGGTTGATGCGTGGCTTGGGGCTGCCTTTGGGTTGCGTCATTAGGAGTTTTGGTGTGTAATGTGAGGTGTGCATAGGAGCAAAACAACGAGTGTCCTCGCTTTCCTTTTAATGCCTTAGCTTATACATGCATCCTTAGCTCCTCCCATTTGATGCATGTGTGAAATAGATTAGAATATTTGTCCGACACAAATATTAGACTATGATTATACATGACTTCCACAACTAGTCATGATAATAAAATATTATTTTCTCTCTCTCCACATCCACAACCTACACCCCAACCAACCTATCGGATTTTCAACTTATCAACAACACAACAACAACCCATACTATTTATATTTTATAATTATTTTAAGTAGTATTTGAATGTTTGAAAAATAGATTACATATATGATATAAAATTTAGATATTTTGGTCGTTGGAGAAAAAAAAACAATGTGAGTTATGATAGATTATAGAATGTAATAGAGAAATAGATAATTTGAAATTTTGATCAATATTAGTCTCTATTGTAGAAAAAAAAATCATATATTTTGATAAAAATAAAAAATAAAAATAAAAATTTAAAAATAATAATGTATATAAAAAATCAATAAAAAGCATACAGAACAGTTTATTGAAAAACAGTGCAACCACCAACCGGTTGGGGTTGGGTCACAACCGGTTGTGGGTTTTATTATTTTTTTTGGTTTATTTTATTCATTATATGTCATGACCGGTCGTCCAATCGTCGATAATGTAGTCTTAGTGTCCTTTCTTATTTCATGATTTGCTCTTTTAGTTGACCATTGCATCCTTGAGTAGTGCACGCTTGGACAAACTTCAAATGTGTTGATTAGTACATGTCTTTTTTTGTCTCTAGAATGATGGTGCAAAGCTTGATAAACTTTGCCACGGCCAAATCAAAGGAACTTGTCTTCGCTTTAATTTCTTCTTTTATGGTCCCATCATTTGCTTGAATCTATCATCACATGATCAACATGGTTTAGTGGCCTAAAGCGTTGCTAACCGGTTTAACTGGTTTTGTTTCCTATCGGCTTGCTACACCATTCTATTCTTCTTGAATTTTGGCTCATTCGTTCAGAAACCTGTCAAATGTGAAATATAAAAATAACTCATACAATCTCCGACAGAAATTTCATAGGTAACGACCGGTAACACATGTTTGCGAGACATAAAATAACGCTAATTATCATGTGCCAAATGTTCTACTACTAACACTACTTCACTCATGTTAAAACACTAACCAACATAGTTCTAGTAAATAAAATTAATAATTCATCTTTCTACTTTATTAAGTGGGAGAAGATTGGGGACCAAAAATGGTTTATCCCAATGCCATATATTATTGCGGAGCACCTTTTAATAACCATCATTAAATTAAAATTTGATATCAAACTTGTAATTACAATTTATCCTTATTTCTTTGTTACTAGTTATATTATCCCCTCGTATTAGTGTTTCAAATTTTGATATGAAACTCATAACTACAAGTTTATCTCTAGTTTTTAATTTGTCACTAATTAGCGTTGACAATTTATCTACACGTACGAGCGGACAAGCTACAATCGCTAGTCCCTACGGTATAGAACCAACGAAATTGTAGTATGCTAAGGTCGCAACAAAACCTTCATTGAAACAGCATAAATTGATAAAAACCGGAGGAAATTAGTGCCGTAGAGAACACGACCCCTTAAACCCTCGAAATTAATCCACACAAGCGTACAAGATGTTATATCTATAGCTGTCTTAAAGATACAATTACAAACTAATCAAAATCCCATTTCTTCTCTCCACACCTCAAATGCTCTGACCATAGCTTACGTAACTGCGATATATTACACACCTATCTGCATCTGTAATCTAGATTTGCCTACGCGGCGCAAGAAGGGAGGATGGCGACCGAGGAGATCGAATCTGGGCAAAATGAGCTGAAGAACCATTCTTCGCCGGAAAATTCGACGCAGCCTCAAGGTCGTTATTTGATGCAATTGTTGAAATTGTTACTTTTTTATGCTTTGTTTTAACATTATGGGACAATTAGTTCGATGTTCGGTTACTCAATGAGGAGATCTGGACATGGGTTGGTTTGTGGGCGATTAGATTTGGGTTATGCTTCTTTCGGTGTTTTAGAGTGTGACGTCACTGATTGATACCGTGTTTTTTGGCTGATGTGAGCAGGAATTCTGATGTCTGTCGGCAGCTTGTGAAAATGATTGTAAGGAAACTTTTTGTCTGATAGAGCATTGCTCGTGGTGGATTTTGAAAGAAATTCTGATGAGGCCTTATTGAGATTCTTTTCCTTCATTACGTGGATGCTTGTTGTCGAATGGAACTAAACCTTTTGTCTTCTTAATGTTTTAAATCGTATGATGTTCCCACAATACCAGTTGATAAGTAAGTATCACCATTTGATAGTTCTTCTTACGGATCTATATTCTTCTGGTGTTCTATATCCTATTATGATGTCTTAACACTTAATTTTCCCATTTGTTTCTTTTCTACGAAATTGGCAGAACGGCGATGAGAGAAGGCTACACATCTTAGGTTCCTATTATCAAATGCTGAAGCTGGTTCCATAATAGGAAAAGGCGGTTCAACGATCAACGACATTCAATCCAGGTCCAGGCGCGCGCGTGTCCAGTATCGCGCACATTCTGAGTATTTCCCGGGGGACATCTGATGAATCATCATGGTCTCGGGAATCATTGATGATGTACTAAAAGCTGTTGACCTGATCTTATCCAAATTGCTGGATGAGGTAAGGAAAAATACTTTTGATGCGATGTAAGGAAACATGAGAATATGTAATTAAAACAAAAAGTATCCATTCTATTAGTTTCACGGACGAGGGTGAAGTCTCAAAGATGATCCCGAGTCGAGGATTAGGCTGGTCGTGCCTAATAGCTCGTTCGGTGGGATAATTGGGAAGGAGGAGCCATCATAAGGTAATAACACTGATGGTTAGAAAGAGAAACTCATGTGTGTTTATATAACTACAGAATGTTAATACGTTCTCGTATCAACTGTACTTACGTTGTTCATCGACAAACAGATCGCTAATGGAAGATCCCGGGCTGGAATTAAGATATCTCCTCAGGATAATTATTATCCCGGGTACATGATAGGCTAGTGACTGTGACTGGTACTTTAGGAAAAACAGATAAGGGCAGTTGAGCTTATCTTACTCAAGTTGGTTGATGATAAGTACGATCAGCATATTCCCAGTTCTCCCTATCCTTATTGCAGGTCCGTGCTTGATCAAACTTACTTCTCTCTTTTGGAAATTGATGGTGCCTCGTAGTATATTTAGACAGAAGATGGCCGAATAAGCTTTTGTTTAAATTGGATAAAAGTCCTTTACATGGAAGTAGTTCTAGTTCCATACCTTCCCTTTTGAAATATTACTTTTTTAATGGCAAAATCTCTATAGCATTGCTTCACAAACCAACAATGATGCTCGTTTATGATAGATTTGATTACTTGCTTCATTTTCATTGGTTTCCTCAAAGGAAAAATCTACCTACTGGAGATTTTAGGAAGCCAAAGATGAACATCAATTTTCTTCTGCAATTCTTCATTTTGCCTTAAACCACTTCCTTCTAGATTGAGCTTTGAAATCTCGATAATTGCATTTTTGTTGTAATCCTGTCCCGATTTGTCCTTTCATTCTTCAAAATGTTATGGGACTAACTACATCAGTTCCCTCTTCTGCACACATTTATATATCGCTTCCAGTAGTGACTTTCAGCTATAACGTTTGCTTAATCTAATTCGATTTCTCAGCATGAAATGGCGAAATCCGATGCCATTTTCTAACAGAGATAACTTGAAACATTTTGCTTCACTACTTATCGTTTCTTAATGATGTTCATCCGCTTTTTTTCACTGTCCTTTTCCCAGCTCTCATGTACAATGGGTGAATCACAGGCCAAATGGCAGTCCAGGAAACTACCAAAACAACAGGACGCCGAACAAGGTACTCAGATTTCTTTTATTTTTGTAGGAGTTTAGGACCAAATTTCCTTGTGCTTATTTAAGGCTGTCATGATTTTAAGACCAATAGATTTTCTGAATCTCCTATAGCTGATCAGATGTTGCTGTCTGCATATACTAAGTTAGCTGAACCCTTAACTACATACGTTTATTTCAGAGTCTCTATTGCAGTTATCGCACTTTGGATAAGGTGGTTTTTGTTACGAACTTTTTTTTTCAATTTGCTATTGCAGGAAGATAACGGCAGTTGTTCGGTTATACAATCGGCGTTGCAGATGAACACGGGATTAGTCGTTGGCCGCGGGGAAGAATCATCATGGAGATAAGCCAGGTTTAATTTTCCCCGACAAATGAACTCACTGCATCAATTCTTCTTTCTTATTACAAATTCATCTTCATTCTTTTCTTGCAGCTTAGTGTAGCCGCATAAAAATATCTGATCGGGCGATTTCATATCTGGCACATCAAATAGGTATTATAATAATCACCTCAGTTAACATTTTTTTTTCAAACCCTCGTCGGGATTATTTATATGCATTGCGTTGATAATATATACATTTTGGTCGATAATTTGCAGAAAGGTTACCATCAGCGGATCTGAAGAGAAAGCGATCCGTGCAGCCGAGTCCATGATAATGGACAAAGTTGCTGGGAGATGATCATCTTCTTTATATGTTCGGCTCTTGTTTATGGCAGTTTGTTGGCTACTTAATTATGTTGAGAGATCTTCACTTTGTTTTTAAATTATACGACTATAATGCAAGTGAGTGAGTTTGCAGGACTTGAATTTGATTTTGTTAGAAAATGGTTTCAAGAAAGAGTACTTGATTTGAACTATTGTTATGAGCTTGACCGTGTTGACTTTATCCCAAAAATCGACTGTTTGTGATATCTGCATTTTTATTACTTCTGATCTAACCTATTAAGACACAAGAATGCAAGAAAGATATTAGGAAAATGTTTTCGTATATATCTTCATCAGATTCATAATTTGTCATAAATCAACGCCCACGATGTCTTCTATCAAGCGTGTTGGTCCAATATCTTCGATCTTGAATGAGGTCGAATGGAAATTCTGAGAAAGAAAACGAAAAACAGAGGATCAATATAACGTGGTTCGAAAGTTATAACATAGTATCTTCCAACCGAGCTTTTGACCTACTCCACGGACCAACCAAAGCTTTTTATTCCATATTGTAAATTGGAATTATAAGGTAGTATCTTCCTCACCGATTCTCTAGTTTACATCAAACCCTAAGCACTCTAAGTCGAAAGTTATGAACTCATGAACTTTACTATATGAAACAAAAAACTCTGATATTTATAACAGCAGAAAATCTTTAGCTGAGCTTCATCGGCTAGTAACACGTGCCTTCTTTGTTGTACCTCGCACGAATACTCAACTAATAAAAGCGTATCAGCAACATTAAGTTTGAATCCTGCCCTTAGTTCTGTTCTTCGCGCCATCATCAAACAGTCTACAATAAGTTTGGGACTAAGATTATTTATACCACTTCAATCCTTTTTCCCCAAGTTGTGATCAACCTAGTCTTTGTCTGATCATCTAAGTCCTCAATTTGTAGATAGCTCTAATCTTCAACAGTGGCCATATTCACATATCGAGAATTCTTTTTATTTTAAATATTGTTATTTTTTTTATATATTTTAGCGATATCTTTCATTGAAGTTTCATTTTTCCACTTAGTGTTCCAATGTTTTGTTCCATTCACCATATACTGACACGTGTGTTTAATCATGCGGTTCAGATGTTTATTTTTAGTTGGGTTCCATCCAATATTCCATCTGCAAAATTTCAAAACTAACTGATTCATATGAATATTAAAAAGGACATGGATATCAATTTAATCATCATGAAACAAAGTATAATTTGATGTGTTTATCTGTTTTAATAATATAAATCACATGAGATTATACTGAAATATTTGATTGGTGGACTATGTTACTAAAAGTAAAAAGAAGAAATAAAAAAATAAAATAAAAATTTTGAACAACATGATTTAACACGTGAGAGTATATGTTGAATGGAACATACGATTGGACCATTAAATGTAACGGATGGTCCAAAGCGAAGCTTCCCTCCGCCTCGTTCAAAACCAACCTTTACCACCCAACCTAAAGAGTTAAAGGAAAAACAAGAAAAGAAAAGCACAAAAAAAACCATATTCCCTAAGCCTAATGCTTCATTCACCCAATCCGTCGTTCCGTTATCGTCAACACAGCGAATCGAGGCTTGTAAAATATATTTGAGATTGTTAATGTCGAAGACATGGAAAAAGATTGTCTTTCATGCCCAGAATAGAATAAAGTGATGCACTTACCAACATAGAAGTGACACGCTCAAATACTAGCAAGTGTACTAAGTCGTGCAAGTAGTAAATGGACGAAATCCGAGTATCGATCAACGAAGACAGCTCGATTAATTCTATGAAAATATTCATAATTCTAATTTGACTAACGGAGTTTTTATAGTTTTGATAATTTGATAAAAGAGATCAAAGACACAAATAATTAAAATAAACTCAAATAAAACAGATGAGGATAGTGCAGTGACGACGACGTGATTAAGACACATGCTCGGCACGAACTATTCCTACATCTTCATGCAATCTAACTTATCTAGTCAATATGAATCAAGTCAAAGGTGGAATTTCCTAATATATGTGCTACACGTTATCCACGTAACTAGCAACCCTATGTAAATAGTGAAACAATCAACTATATTCCTATATGACTGCAGTTCCTACACGTACATTTAATCTTTATGAAATTCCCCCGAGTTTAGATGCTTTCGGCGCCTAAGGTCTCAGAAAAAACTCATACGAACCGAATTCCATTTCGGGTCGGTTTTACGTAGTGATATTTAGAGTTTTGTTCTAATCGGTCTAATCACTTAGTCCGTCTCATAAACCAATTAATAATCATACGCATGGAGGCCAATCACACGTACGAACATGAAGCACAAACAAAGAATACATAACTGAAATCATATGCTTAAATAAATAATAATTGCATTAATACGTAGTCATAATCCATCCTCACACGGCCTCAATCGCAGAAGAAATTAGGCTAGCATATTAATAAATGTAAACGACAACGAATCGAAAGAACACATTGTCGAAACCAAAATATTGAAAGATAAAGAATTCACCCACGTTACGGTGCTCGCGCCGTCTCGCTTTGGACCGTCGATTGTATCTCGTCGCACTCTTTATGTTATTTTCGGTCGTCCCCTTTTTTTCCTGTTGTCGTCTATCGTGCAGCTATTATAGAGGGAGAAGCCGACTTTATTAATTATGGTTCGATATTCTTGCTAATCTTCTCCAACTTTGAATTGCAATTTCCATGTGAGTATTATATTTGATTACTTCTTCCCCCACCCCCACACTCCCCACCACCACCCCCCCCCCACCCCACCCCCCCCCCCCCTCTCATGCGTGATTATTGCATAAATACCCACCTTCCTTGACTTGGTCTTACATGGCCTTCCTTTCAAATAGTAAAATCTGGTCAAATTGCAGTTTGCCCCAATTAATAGAAAAATTGCAAGATCCCTTAAGGTTCAAATCGTTCCAAAAGTGATCTTATTTCCTTTGTCGATCTCGTTTGCTCGGACATCTAACGAAAGACAAATCCAAACATAAAAAAGATAATCGAGGACTTTTAGGTAAATAACAATCGGAATACACTTTTATGGGTAAAGAAATTCGTAATATCCTAACTGGTCAAGATGTGAAGATCACATCGGATATTGTCTTACATGCCCAAAATAGGAGATTGCATCAACCAAAAATAGATGATATGGGTTCAGCCGATAATATGAGAAGCGAACTAAGTATTTATTATATTTAGAGAGATCTTCGAGGTGATATTTTAGGAGATTCTCAAGAGATCTTTTACCAATTCAAAAGGGAGCCAAGACCTATAAGAAAAGGAGATTTCGAGCTGCCAAGAAGAGCTTGGCATGAGAAACTTTGAAGAGCTTTACGGAGTAACTTTTTTAGGCTAGTATTTTGTCTTTGCAAAGTCTTAGGACTTTGTAATTTGGTAGGATCGTAAGATCCGTTTTTTTGGCTTGTTCTTTTTGTAATCCATTTTTAATAGTGGAATTTGTCATGAGGCTCGCAGCAAGTTTTACAACATGCTGCACAATTTGGATTTCGTGTGTCAATCTTTTTTCAGTACTAAGTTCTTGTTATTTCCGCTGTGCGAAACTATGTGAGATTCAATTCCGCTGTGCATTTTGTGTTGGATTCAGTGTTACCTCAACATTAGAGTCAACATTTAGGTCACCAGTTTTATAACTTTGTGTACATCCATATCGGGGACCACTTCAAAGTGGTATCAGAGCATTCGCTTGACGTGACTAAGCATTTTTATCCTTTTCAATGGATGTTTCAAGCTCAAATTATTTTGGCAAGGTTCCCGTGTTTGACGGATCTAACTACGCCTATATGAAGGTCTGCGTGCGCCAGTGCATCACGTCAACAGATACACGCGTGCGTGGGATGCTGTGCTCTATGGGTATACAGCACCAAGATTTGCACCAAATGATGATGGCGAAGTCGTGGACAAACAGTCGGCGAATGGTCGACTCTCGAGAGAAGTGCGGCCGAGTTCAACGACAAAGCCGTTCATGCCATTTCTTCTCAGCTGATATCTTCATTTTCAGGATTATTCAGAACTGCACAACGGATGAAAATGTATGGGAGATGCTTCAATGGTATTGTGTAGGAAATGCGAGCGTGCGTGAGACCAAACTTCGACTTCTTCACAATCAATTCGAGAATCTCAGAATGAAAGAAGATGAGGACATCACCATGTACTTTGGAAGCTTCTGACCATTTCAAGCGAATATGCAAGCTTGGGAGACCCAATCTCAAATAAGGTATTAAACTCTAAAGCAATTTGTCCTCTAACTGTAAAGTATAATGTGAAGGTAGCGGCAGTCGAGGAAGCACACAATTTGGCCACGATGGATTTCAACTTCTTGATGAATATCATGAAGAACTACGAGACCAACCTCGAAATCCAAAAGAGGGCTTCTCGCGGCAAAACCCTTGCTCTAGTCAGTCAGCCCTCTAAGTTTTCAAACTTAGGATACTCTGACGATGATGAGAATACACCAAGGCTTGTGAACAATTCAAGAAGTTCATGAAGAAGAATATTGAACCGAATGTTGGCCCAAAATCAAGAAAGGTCAGAATGTAAAGGAACCAACCTGCTCCTCCGTTCTTCAAATGGGAATCTGTGTGATGCCATGCGTGCACGGGTTGGGGCCATTATGTCAATGAATGTGCGAACACCCTTAACAAGTGTGTGGAAAAGCACTTTGGGTCGAACTTTCCAATGATGAAGATGAAGAACCATGTGCAAAGGAAACTGAGCAATCATCAGTAACCATCAAATCCTTCTCGAATCACGAGGAAGACAAATCATCATATAGGCTTCACTGCGGTAACTGATATTGAGTAAACATTGGACTCAACATCTGAGAAATATATCATTTCGATTATGATGACTCAAACTGTTTGATGGGTGTGTAAGTTCTGATGATGCAGGAATAGAAACTGATGTTCGTGCTGAAGCCAGACTGAGGATGCCTTCAAACTTTTGTCCGTTGAGTATACGTAGGAAAAAACGAAAAACCATAATTGAAGGCAATTGTGAAATCTTTGACCGAGGAAAACGTGAAAAGCGAGAAGATGATCGAAAGTCTTGTTGAAGGAATGAACAAGATGGAAGCCTTGCTGACAAGGAAAGAAAAAAGAGATCGACAAACTTCAGAAGCGTGTCGATGAAGTTGACGAAATGTTTACGAATATAAATAAAGTAAATCGACCCTTGATGTGGTACTGTCGCTAGATATTTGTGTTAAAACAAGGTTTATGATTCAATTCTCAACCTGCTTTGGATGTGTCTAGTTCTGTTTCTAACGACCAATCTAAGATTGTCTTTGTTAAGGAGAATTCCAAAGTTGCTAACAATCGATCTGAGATTAGGTCTGTTAAGGAAAATTCGAAGCATGCTGCCAGTAATCCAAAGAATAGATCATATAAATGCCATCATTGTATGCAGCTTATTCATATCAAGCCGTTCTGCTGGAAATTGAAGGGGAGATTTCGCAGAAGTCTATGGATGTCGTCCAACATTTCGCTCAACGTTAAGAAATCAGTTTTGAAAAGTTTGGTGGACAAATTTCAGTGAACGCTCCTCCTTCAGATTCTAGTGAAACTACTGCTGTTTCGAATGCAATGTTGTGTATACCTATTTGCGAGCTAACGTGACAGGTTCATGGTACTTCAATAGGATGTTCACGCCACATGACGGGTAACAAAGAGTTCCTTATTGACTATATACAGTTGAACAGCGGATCTGTGACGATCGGAGGTGGTGCCAAAGGGCGGATTTCTCGGTCGTGGCAGGTTGAATGTGCCTGATTTCCCGAAGCTAAGCAACGTTCTACACGTCGACGGGCTTGTGGCTATTTTGATTAGCATAAGTCAGCTTTGCGACGACGACCTCGAGGTAAGGTTCAACAAGGAATGTTGTGAAGTTTTTAACAGGAAAGGTGTTTGTGTCATGGCAGGGAAAAGATCTAGCGATAATTGTTATCTAGTCGGTGACATCCAAGGACGTGTTCCAACTCTCGAAGGCCCCAGACGATGTTATACTTTGGCATTACAAACTGGGCCACGTCAACCACCGAACATTGGAGCAGCTTATCAAACATGATGCGATCAGAGGCATTCCGAAGCTTAAGGAGTTTGTAAGGTTATTTGTGAGTCGTGTCTAAAGGGTAAGCGAGTACATGCTAGTCATAAATGTTGACCAACATTCTGCTCAACATTTCAAAATTGCTCGCTGTTTTCAATTGATTCATATGGATTTGATGAATCCCATGGAAATAGATAGCATTGGTGGTAGAAAGTATGATTATGTGCTCGCTGATGACTATTCTAGATATGCATTGATTTACTTTCTTATGGAAAAATCTGAATCGTTCGACTTTCTCAAAACCTTCGATGCTATGATTAAGAAAATTTCTATGCTCCTATATTTTGTATTAGGTCTAATCATGGTTTGGAGTTTGAAAATCAGTCCTTTAAAGATTTCTGTGATAAGAAAGACATAATTCATGAGTTCTTTTCTCCTAAGACCCAACAAAATGGGGTGGCTGAAAGGAAGAATAGAACATTACAGGAGATGGTTCGTGTGATGTTACACTCTAGAATCTTTCAAAAAGATTTTGGGCTGAAGCTTTGAATACTGCATGTGATATTTTGAATCTTGTTTATTTTCGGCATGCTACTAAACAAACTTCGTATGAATTGTTGAAAGGAAAATAGCCGACTGTCAAGTATTTCCATGTTTTGGGGTGTTATTGCTATATGCTTAATGATCATGAATACTTGACTAAGTTTGATTCAACAAGTGATAAGTGCATCTTCTTGACTCAAATAAAGTGTTTGGCGACTCTTCTGACCTCAGCAGAAATGCTCCACAAGCTGATATTATTTATGTTATCCAAACTGTTGGTGAGCAGAAGCTAATGTGGAGGAAAATGTTGAGCCAACACAAGACTCAACATCTGCACCTGAACAGACTACTGATGAAGGACCCAGCGAAGTTCGACGAGATCCCCCAGAAAATTCCAGAAAGAACATCCCACTGACCTGATCATTGGAGAACTGACGAAGGACGATAGACTAGGGACAAGCCACGGAAGGACTACAAATCTATGGTAAAAAATGTATGCATGAATTCAGTGTACAATGAAGTACGTTATAACTGCTTTTTGTATGAAATTGAGCCTAAAAATGTTCTTGAAGCACCCAATGACAGTTTCTGGATCAATGCCATGCAAGAGGAACTTTTGCAATTTTAGAAAAACCAAGTTTGGACTTGGTTCCACGGCCAAAAGACGTTAATGTCATAGGCACAAGTGTTTTCAGAATAAGTCCAATAAGCATGCCAGAGTAGTTAGGAATAAAGCGCATTTTATTGCCCAAAGCTATACACATGTCGAGGGTATAGACTTGGTGAGACATTTTCTCATGTTGCTAGACTTGAATTGATTAGTTATTACTTGCTATAGCATGTTGCCTCAACATTACCTTACATCAAGTGGATGTTAAGGGTGCGTTTTTTAATGGATATATAGATAAGGATATATATGTTGAGCAACCTAAAGGATTTGAAGATCCACATTTCCTAATCATGTTTTTTAAGTTGCAGAAAGCGTTTTATGGCCTGAAGCATGCGCCTCGAGCTTGGTATGGTAGGTTGACTACGTTTCCACTTGAGTTTGGGTTCGTGCAAGGTGAAGCTGATCGCACACTCTTGGAATTCCGCTTTCGAAATGAGTATGATTGGTGCATTTTTCTTAGGACTGCAGATTAAGCAAAACAGCGATGGTATTTTCATGTCCCAGGAGAAGTATGCCAAGAACACGGTGAAGAAATTCGGGCTAGACATGCCAAGGTAATGAAAATACCGATGGATTCAATGTAGAAGACAAGTAGATCAACATTGTATCTCTCCATGACATGCAATTTATATATCTTTCAGCGAGTAGACCTGATATTATGTATAGTGTTTGTGTTTGTGATAGATATCAGACTGAGCCAAAAAATTTCCCATTTAATACTGTGAAGAGAAGATAAGATATGTGAGTGAGATGTAGTTTAGGGTTAGTTTTTCTTAGGATATCTTCGTAGGATAGTTAGGTGGATGGGCATTGGAGCGAAGAGGGAGTAGGAGGGGAGGAGTTCTCTTAGGTAATAATCTGTGTCTTGGTATAGTAAGAAAAAAAAACAAAGGCAGGAGGGCTGAAATATATGGATAGTAAGAAACAAATTGAGATGTAGCATGAGGCTGAATGAATAGTATGAAAGGATTATGGCTAGAGTGTGAAGTGTCAGGTATTATTGAAGTAGGAGTAAGGTGAATGTATGGATAATTCTAAGAGAATCAGATCCGATTCATTTTTCAAACCTGAAAAAAATCTACATATCTGAATCAGTGTTGTTTAAATGTTAACAACATTCAATCTGCAAACTATGATTGTTATGTGTTTGATATGGATTTGATTGAAGCACACTTGTGTTATATTTTGGAAACATGGACTCACTTTGTTTTTGTGAAAAATGACTCCTAACATTCACCTTACCCAACATGCAAAAGCATGCTATAAACCATTTTCAAGAGATAGGTTTGGTAATGTACACGACAGTATGACACGCGGTGACGATGTATTCTTTGCGACAAAAAGCCAAAACCTTGATGTTTAGGGAATAAGGGCAGTGCTAAATCAGATCAATCATAACCTAAGGTGAAAAGGGCAGAAAATGGAAGAAAATTGAGTTGAGGGTGTCGAACAGAAAAGTCTGGAAATTCATAGTAAGAATGTTGAGTCTTATGTTGGGGCAACATATGTATATTGTCAGTTTGATCATGCTATATTCTTTGTGTTTTCGTATATGTGCTTTAGTTTTATGATTGCAAGTGTCTAGTATCTATATCTCTCAGATTGGATTAGTATCTCTCGAAGAGCAGCGCCTGCTACGCTTGTCTCATGTGCTCATTAACGTCTTCTATTCGGCTAGTATCACTCGCTCCTACCATGATTTTTGTCTTGGTATGTTTCGCTGAATCATGACTTAGCTCCCAATAGTTCGTGTGTGATATACTTTATTTAGCTCCACTTATATTTAAATAGTTTAGGCCTATTCGAATATTTCATGATGGAAAGCTGTTTAAATATTTTATTTAGGTCTCCAACGGTTAATTTTCTTTGGTTTTCACTGATTCCACGAAGCATTTATGCTGTATGACCATTTTACCGTTGGAAACTCTGAATTTTATTGACTTGGCTCGGCTCCTTGATATCTTCACTTTCACAAATCATATTTCATAATATAGGCAATCTCCGCAAATTCGAGAAAAATTCTTTCAGACCTTTATAGATGTCAAGATTTATACTGCTCTTCTTTGATACTTTTAATCATGAATGTCTATTGCGAACTCACTCAATTTTGAGTCGGAGAATATTGACCCAGCTGTTAGCTTCACATCGTCCTCAACATCTCACCTGGAAAAATTCTCGAGGTTTACTTTTTCCAAAATGGGGGAGAAGATGGTGCTAAGAGAACTTCGACATGGGGAGCTAGAACTGGAAAAGGAAGAAGCTGAACAGGAGAATGCGGAAGACTCCATTGAGAGTTTGAATTTCTGATCCTTATTAATTCTTGCATGTCAGATAGAGTTTTATGCTTTTATGCATGCTGATTTGCTTCTCTGATATGATTGCATGTTTGATTACCCATCGAATGTTTGTGTTTTTCAGATTTACCTAAAGACCTCGGATGGCTACGTACTAATTTTTAGTATTTTGAATAGTGTGATAACTATTCTATACTGAATTTTTGGTTGTGTATCTCTTTGCCTTCAGGGGGAGTTTTGGAGATTCTGCATTGATTTTTCTATAGCAGCGAGTCATTTGACGAGAAACGAAAAATGTTGCACCAATGTTAGTTCAACATCTGCTCCAATCAATCTTAGAACGTCAAATTAAGGGGGAGATTTCTCCTTCCCAAAAAGGGGGAGATGATGCAGGCGAGAAGCCAGGACGACTGAAGTCGCTGGTGGACTAAGCTAAGTGGATGTACACAGTTTTGGGAAGAAACACAAAAGGAGGAGATTGTTAATGTCGAAGATATGAAGAAATTTGTTTTTCATGCCCAAAATAAGTGGCGCACTTACCAACAATAGAAGATACGAAGATCATATCGGATATTGTCTTACATGCCCAAAATAGGAGATTGCATTTACCAAAGATGAGTATGAAGATCAAGGGTAAATAAGGAGAGAAGATTCGAACTAAATATTTACTATATTTAGGAAGATCTTCGAGGAGATATCTTATGAGATTCTCAAGAGATCTTTTACCAAATCAAGAGGGAGCCAATAAAATGAGATTTCGAGCTGCCAAGATGAGCTTTGTACGAGAAATTTTTGAGAGCTTTTTACGGAGTAACCTTTGAGCGACAACGAGCGGAACACATGAGATACTTTGAGCGAACGAGATCTGAAAAGAGCGAGAGAGCGTTTATCTGTTTAGCCTAGTATTTTTAGTTTGCAAAAGTCTTAAGACATTGTAGTTTTGGTAGGATCGTAAGATTCATTTTTCTAGGTTTCTTCTTTTTGTAATCCATTTTTAATAGTGAAATTTTGCCATGAGGCTGGCAACAAGTTTTTACAACTTGCTGCACAAATTAGATCTCGTGTGTCAATCTCTTTTCATTACTAAGTTCTAGTTATATCCGTTGTGCGAAACTATGTGAGGTTCAATTCCGCTGTGCGTTCTGTGTTGGGTTCAGTGTTACCTCAACATTAGAGTCAAAATTTAGGTCACCGGTTTTATAACTTTGTATACATCCATATCGGGACCACTTCAGAGAGGAACGCCTCACTCGAGCTCAAACGAACCACACCGATGGCCTTCAACATTTTATTGGCCACTGGATCTTGCAAATTGCATAAACGACGGTCCTTTTGATTTTTCTGTATCAACTGTTACAATGCTTAATTAGTTCTGCATATCGTAATGGAAACTATGAGGTTGACAAAACTTATGGTTTTTTCGGTAGTACGACGCAACAACCGAGCTAAGTTAGGCTGTTAGTAAATTATTAGATGCGCAAAGGAAGGCCACTATGCCTAAAAGAACCTGAAGTCTAGACATATTACGAATTGACATTGCAGTATTATCTCGTACTACATGATCATCGGAAAAAGGATTCTTATGGCGTCCTATCAATGATCTTGCTCATAGCTCATAAGATAAGCATCCTTTCTCTGGCATGCGGGAAAACAGTTCTTCATGTTAGACAATTCGTTATATCTACAATCAAAATGAGGAAGTTAGCCAGAAATATTTCAATCAAGAGCATACCTGCACAATGCCATCATAACGACGAACCAGTTTATAAATAGATCACATATTTAGTTATATTGATATGCATATCGTACCCAGTGTTTTTAAAGCGGTAGGTAGCGGGCCACGTGGCGCGCTATTAGCTAATCTTTTATTAAAACGCTAGCGTTTTAAAAAGCGCTGTTTTTTTATATTTTTTATTTTGTTAATTGAACAAAAAAAGATTTTTACATGATTTGGGCTTATTTTACTATTGGGCTTAGGTAGTTATTTTAATATACCATTCATATATAATTAATTCCAACATTTAATCAATTAATTGTATCATACTTTTTTTACTTTCATTAAATTTCTAGAGAAAATATTAATTATTTCGTCTCGCAATTACCATAATACTAAAAAGAATGTGACCACATATCATATATTTTGTTATATATTATATATAATTTTTTGCATTATAAGTGGATTAGCGATACGTTATGCTATTACCGATATGTTATATAGGAGTTAACACATAATGCACCTTGGATTTATATTTTTCTTTTGTTCTTTATAATAAAGTAGAGGAATTAATGGGAATCAAAAAGATCAGAATGAAGTGAATTAAATATATTATTGGAGATATAAACTATAATATAACAAATTTATGTCATAAATTACGTTTTCCCGCATTGTAACTTACTTGCTCGAAATACTCATGCAATGTGCTACGCTATCTACGTTACGCGCTTCCGGAGTCAAAACGCGTCGCATTGCGCTTCACGCTTTTTAAAACATTGATCGTACATATTAAATTTCAATGCCTGCATTTATATGCATATTTAGTTGACCGTTGTAATTGAGGCCCTAGTGAGTACTGCGTACTTCGTGTCTAGCATGGGGACGATGAAGAACGGCACTTTTTTTCTTGGTTTTTTCAGCACAGAATGAGCTATGTACAGTTAAATAAAAAAAGTATCTAAGATTGTCACTCATAAAAAACCCTAAAAGCAAATTTTGGATCATGCTAATCACTAGTAAAACAGCAATGATTCAAAATTTAGTTCTTCATCACTCGTAGGACTTCTTCTGATGCATACGGACAGTTCTCAATAGTTCTCGAAGCTGGAAAGCGATCTTAAAACGTACGAACAGTTCTGAGTGATAATAAACTATAGAAAAACTGTTAAAAAGTGAAAGAAAAAAAATTAATTGGAACATGTTTACCATTGTAGCTCCATGAAGTCTTTTATATATCGTATAATTTCATCTCAGCAAGAACTTTGAATTTTTGTAGCCTCCGAAAAAACCTTTTCCTCCAAATATTACA
Source organism: Craterostigma plantagineum (assembly GCA_027422505.1). Classification (NCBI taxonomy): domain Eukaryota; kingdom Viridiplantae; phylum Streptophyta; class Magnoliopsida; order Lamiales; family Linderniaceae; genus Craterostigma; species Craterostigma plantagineum. The sequence continues at coordinate 62,387 of JAPQWV010001454.1, read as the reverse complement.
TCACTAACTCCTCATCAGCTTGAGAGAGACTGAAACCTATAAACGTCGATACGTTGAATCATTCAATTGATCCAAGACTTGTGTTGCCATATCTGCTAGGCTTAATTATTTTTTTAGTCCCATAAGTTAGGGGGGTTTGGCATTATAGGGACCAGTATTTTGAGGGTTGGCAATATAGGGACTTTAAGTTCCGAAAATACGGCATTTTTAGGACAGTATACGCCCGACCCGGTATTCTGACCCAAACCCGCTGACGTGGAACCCGATCCGCTGACCAAGACAGCTGACGTGGTAGCGACCGAATTTTGCGACGGAGATAATGTCGCTAAGGAGGGGAAATTTTAAAAAAAAATTAAAAATATTAGCGACGGATATGCCGTCGCTAAATCTCTACTTGAGAAAAAAAACAAACGGCGACTCGCAGCTGGAAACTCCACTTCTGCCGCTGCCATGCCACCGACGATGAAGACGCCGATTCGCCCCTGATAACGACCAAATCCGAGGTAAATACCCCCAAATTAGGCGAAGGCGAATCGCTGAAACCTGGGATTCATGTGTGTAATACCGTCACAATAAATGCGCCGGCGAACTTCTGCATCCCACCTTCCGAACTATTACTCCTGAAATTAGGGTTTATAGTCACAGAGGGTGAGATTTAACGAGGTAAAAAACGAACCCAGAAATTATTTCGATTAATTAGAGGACACTATATTTTTCTTACGTTTATATAAAATGTAGTGTCTTCGATCATGTGTCATAAGATTTTCGAAAACACTACATTTTTCTGAAGTATTCTAAATCAATTTAAAACTTTTCAGTAAAACATCCAAAATTTTTCGATACTCACTATATTTGATACTTCATGATTATTTTCGATAACACCAAATCCTTTTGAATCTGAAATTTTAAAAGCCAAATATATTTAATCAATACTAAGAAAAATCAAATCCGTAAAACACGTTAATGATCAAAATATCCAACCAAAATTTAAACTAAATTAAAAATATTATGGATCCAAATAAGATCATAAAAAGATTATAAAACGAAGTAACAACATTACCAGACCAAGTAACAATCAATTATAATCGTGCAATGGAACTACATGGAAAATATAACAATGAACTTTAAAATGTTAGAACACTCAAGACTAGTAGAAACTTTATAAACTAAGGTTAAGGACTCAGCAATAATTCTAAGTAGTCGAATTAGAGAAACATCAGGAGGCATATATTGGGTGTGGGTCTTTGGAATAGCTTTTTTATTTATTCTTATTTCTCGTGAATGATGAAATCATTACACATAGTATGTCCCGGCCCATCAGCGTATTTTGTTGTTTTAACGCCCCGTAACTCTTCCTCAGCCAGGCTTGGGCAGAATAGGCGAGCAAGTACAAGTATTAGTAGCATAACAAAAAAGTCTTCCTCATCATTAATATGTTTGCTCGCGGAAATTGTGAACTCTCGGGAGAATCGATGACTGCATCTTTGATGCAGTGCTAGTACATCTGAGAATTCTTAATGGCTAGTTGTAAATAGCCCCAGGGCTATGGAGCGAAGAATTATTCAGGACCTACACCAAAGTATTGACGGTGTCAAATCTCGGAAGAGAATGGGATACGATGAGATAGAAACAAAGACAGGGAACAGGTTCCCTACTCTTAACGGTCAAAGTGAGCCCCTTTATTCTGAATTATTCTGAATTAACGAATTCAGAATGAATCAAATCTCCCCAAGTAGGATTCGAACCTACGACCAATCGGTTAACAGCCGACCGCTCTACCACTGAGCTACTGAGGAACAACGGGAGATTAGATCTCGTAGAGTTCAATTCCCGTTCTCAACCCATGTAGAGTATATATTTTAATTGTGCTTGATTTTATTAGTTGTCCTTGTAATTAGGGGCGTTTTGTATAGTAGTCCTTAGATTATGACTAGTTTGATATTTATACCAAGTTTGTTTGGTATAAATCCATGTAAACGAATTGAGCTGAATAGAAAAAGTTTTGAAAATTGATCCGAAAGGCTTGCAATTATTTCTAGAGAGAGAAACAATAGTAACTTTCTCACTCTACTCGATTTCTCTCTCTTGTTCTTCATTTGAGTTTTTCGATCGAAATTCAATGTCTACCATAATCATCGAATTACTTAGAATCACGCCTAGGATCATTGAGTTGTTAATCGTAGGACCTAACAATTGGTATCAGAGCATATTCGTTCTGTTTTGAATCGAAAATTGTTAGAATTGGATTGGAAATCATTTTCTGATTACTGTTCATCGTAAAACAGTTTCGCGCGAAAAATTATTTCGATCCAATAGCTTAATCCTGTGCTTATTTGATCTGATTTTGATGTTTATGTTCTCGCATAAGTAGTATTAATCAATAAGGATTAGATCGGTAGCAATCAGAATCATGATTTGAGTAGAAATTTTTATTCTGTGAGATTACTGTTCGTGCAAAAACAGTATGAACGTGTTTTGGTTTTCGTCAAATTGAACATTATTTGCTTCAAAACATGTTTAATCTTCTGTTCGTGAATACTCAGTAGCTTATTCCGAGCATATACCTATAGTTTCATCGATTAATTTCCAGTATTTGCTTGAATCTGTGTTAAATCGTATTCTGCGTTTAACTGTGAATTTTAATTTTTCTCGCTAATTCTTCGATCGAAATTAATTTCTCGATCGAAAACCTCTGTGCGGGAAATTATTCTCAATTAGAATACAGATTAGTTACTGAAGTCGCTGTTGTCAAGAACGTGTTTAGAAAAATTTACGAGCGATATAATTTCGACGAGAATTGACTATTTTGACCCCCGCGCAAAACTTTTTCTCTCGAAAAACTTAGTCCGTTCACACAAATTTGATTCTTGCCCGTAAACTTTTTCGGTCAACAATTTAGATTTGACTCAGCGAGAAACTCCTTAGGGTACTGTACCTCTAAGACCAAAATCAATTAAAAGAAACTTTACGCTCGAAAATTCTGGTCAATTTTTCGAGTCTCTACATTGTGGATTCTGGTCACAAAAAATTTTCGACGCTTAAAATATTCGATCGCAAAACCTCACTCAATAATTTTACGATTGATCTCACTGTTTGCACAATTTATCAGCGTAAAATTTCGTTCAAGTCGAAATATTTTCCGCTCGAAAATTTTGAACAATATCTAACGCGCGAAAACAGTACCATTGTTTCAAATCGAAGAAATTAATTTCGATCAAACTTTAAAGATTGAATCGAAATCAATTCTCGATCATTTTTGAATCAAACGCTACTAATGAACTTTGTCACTTGTGAAGCACATTACATCATCTTCAAACGTTCAAAACTCTTAACGAAGATCCTTCAACAACTCAACTACAACACAAAATGGATCTTTATTCTCTCGAAAATGACAACCGTCTGCCGATTTTGCAACGAGGCGAATATACCGTTTGGAGAAGCCGCTTCCACAATTTCTTTTTTTTTTGGTATGAAGAATTTTCATTACCACAGAAACCATTGTTTACAAAATATAATCTCCCTCATCTCCTAGCTATCAATCACCAACTTAACCTAGGAATAAACAAATCTCTCTTATATACTCTAGTCCGCGTTCTGATGGCTTCTTAAACTTCATTCCTCGTACTTGATCTTTAAAAACTCCGCTTGAATACCTGAAATAGCTCCGCGGCTGTCTTGGTAGTCCCCCATGCACTCTAGCATTACGTTCCTTCCACAGTGTATAAGTGATGGCCACCACTCCCACAGGTTGTATCTTCATTCTTTCATTCTTGTGCTTACTCAGTCTTATCAACTGCTTGGTCCATGTCTCAAAGTCATAGGAAATCCCCACTTGTAACCATCGGCATGCCTCCTCAATCAGTAGTCTGCTATACCCGCACTCGAAGTACAGATGTGATACACATTCATCTGCATGCGAACATAGCACACATCCAACATCATTTATGCACACTCCCCATTGAGCAAGTCTGTCCCTAGTGAGTATTTTCTATGCATGATGAGCCACAAGATGAAAGCATGTTTCGGCGTGTTCCACCTGTGCCATATAGCTGCTGCTGTTGGCATCTTATCCTTGGCACCCTTTAGCCACAGGTATCCCGAGTTAATGGTATAGCATCCATCTCTTGTAGTAGTCCATTTCCCATCTCTATATCCATCCCTTAGTTTATCTCGAATTCTGAGGATTTGGTTCCATTGCCAACTTCTATTACCCCTCCTTTGATAATTCCACAGACTGACAGTTTTTAGATAATAACAGCGTATCCACTTAATCCACAAACTATCTTTCTTCTGTGTTATCTCCCATACCTTCATTCCAACATGTGCTCGATTCCATATACCACAGTCTCTTGTCACCAATCCCCCTGCTCTTCTCCACACACTGTGTCCCATGCCACTAGGGCCTTTGTTCTGCCCCCAATTCCTCTGCACCACAGATACTCTCGACATAGTTGGTCAATCCTCTTTACTACACTCATAGGAAGTAGGAACATAGATCCCAATAGCTATACATAGCCATCAATATTGAATTAATCAAGCAGCTTCTGCCCGCGTATGAAATATTCCTTGATGTCCAACATTTAATCCTCTTGGTTATTTTCTCCACCAGAGATTCACAGTCTCTTCTGCTCCATCTTGTTGGTGAGATTGGTACACCTAGGTATTTCATAGGAAAATATCCCTCAGAGAAACCAGTTAGCTCCATGATGTTTTCCTTCATGCTGTGATTAGTACCAGCAATATATATATTAGATTTCAGATCATTGGCCCCAAGACCTGTTGCTTGCTCGAAGTGCTGTAAGCTCTTTTTAATCAGCCTAATAGTGGGTATATGGGCCTTGCTCACTATCATAGATCATCTGCAAAACACATACTCACTAGGTTGAGTTTCTTGCACATGGGATGAAATTGAAACCCTGATGTTTTCGAGGTCAGTATAAGACTCCTTGTCAAATATTCCGTTACCAGCACAAATATCAGTGGTGACACTGGGTCTCCTTGTCTCAGTCCCCTAGCCCCAGTTATATGTCCCTCGAGTCTCCCATTTATGGCCAGTTTGTATGTTACAGTGGATATGCATTCCCTTAACCATTCCAAAAACCTCACAGGGAACTTCAGGTGTTTGAGTAGGCTGAATATACAATCCATTCCACTGAATCATATGCTTTCCTCAAGTCAATCTTCATCATACATCTAGGTGACACTTGTCCCCGTTTATACAGTCTAAGTAGTTCCTGGCATATCATGATGTTGTGGCCGATGGACCTACCGGGAAGGCCCCTCGGTTAGGCTGGACTAAACTTGGCAGCACAGCTCTGAGCCTGGTACATATAAGCTTTGAGATGCATTTGTACACCGTATTACAACATGCAATAGGCCTATAGTCCTCGCTATTCTTGGGTGGGCACATTTAGGGACTAAGGTGATGGTAGTGGCATTCCATGCTTTGAGCAGTTTGCCATTGTGGAAGAATTCGAAAACAGCTTCGGTTAGGTCATTTCCAACCACAGGCCATGCTGCTTTGAAAAATTCACTATTATATCCGTCAGGCCCTGGTGTTTTATCACTGTGTATGGAATGCATTGCAGCTTTAACCTCTTCCCTGGTAAATGGGGCTATCAGTCCAAGCTGTTCCTCAACTGTGAGTGTATTCCCCTGTTTTATGACCAGCTCATCAATCCCTTCCAAGTTCCTCTTAGCACTCCGCCAAGGTATTTGTAAACTCCTCAATGAAATAGGAAACTATGGCTGCAGGTTCCTCCAAAACCCTGCCTCCCTCAGTCTCAACTGATATTATCCTATTCCTATATTCCCTTGGTTTGATGAGTGCGTGGAAGTACTTAGTGTTCTTGTCTCCCTCCTTTACCCAGGTAGCTTTAGCCTTTTGTGCCAAAAACTTAGTGCAAGCTTTACTAAGGAACTGAAATTCCTCTGCTGCTATTCTCTCTTGTTCTATTATTGTGGTGTTCCATGGATCAGTGTGTGGCAGCCCCGCCTTCCACCTACTTTCTTCACTAATCTACGCGACTAATGTCCTAATAATGAAATAGGTCGTATGAAATTTGGGATAAAATTTTTCCTCGTAAACTTGTCTACAAAATCATCCTGGGTCCTATTTACATAGGAAGGTGCGCAAGCGTGTCAAAATAAAACTATCTACTGGGCCTCCACCAGGTCGCATCCATGCACACACTTCCATCTCAAAAGCCCCCGGAAGCTTCAAAAGTTGGCCTCGCCGTGAAAATGATCACGTACCGTGATCGCGGGGTCCTACAACACATAAAACGTGGAATGAGCTTATAAAGCTCAGTAAGTGAAAGTCATGCATGCAATGCACGTGACCTAAATAGCGAAGGCATCCGCGCCAATGCTATCTACTTCTCACATTCTTCCTGCACCATGTTCACATTCTTCTTGTCTTTCCATAACATATTTGGGCCCTCGGCTTTCAATCTTACTATGCACCATATAGAGCTCAAACCCCTAAGGGTACAAGTGGCAGTACACACACTGGGAGGCTAAACCCGAGTACTCAATCTGTGCGTAACCCTATGGTGCCTTTCAATCCCAATGCGGTACACACCGAGAGGCTACTAGTGCCTTTCAATCCCAGTGTGATCCACACTGAGAGGCTACTAGTGCCTTTCAATCCCAATGCCGTCCCATTGAGAGGCTAACCCGGGCACACGAATTTCGTTTAACCCCAAGGTGCCTTTCCGTCCCAATGCGGTCTGACACGCGGGCGCTTCTCACTGGTAGCTTACTACGAGGTTGCCAACGCTCGAGGTTCCCTCGGTGCCGCTCATACCCTCGAGTCGCATCCTCCAGGTTGCATCTCCCGCTACGGGTATTCCCCCTACCTTTCGTGAATCAGGTAATTCGGCTTCGTGAATCGCCGTGGTAGCATAGAAGAGCCGTGACTCATCATTGAGTCGACACAAATGCCTATATCGACAAATATACATCGCTCTCAAGCGATCTTATACTCATGCACGCTCCTACCTTGACTCTTATACTAGTCATGCGTGCACGTGCTTATGCATGAATCATATAAACATGCGTGCAATATTCATGAAATACTTTACATCACATAAATTACGTAAATTTACGTCACATAGAAATCATAGAAGTCACATAAAATCATGAAAGGCACATAGACACATAATTTATACACATATAATTATGTGTTGTAGTTGCGATTTCCACTTACCTGGTATCCTTAGCTTATCGTACGGTAATTCGCTAACCCTCAAACCCTAAATATAGGAACATATAAAATTAGGGTTTGTTAGTTTAGTTGTAATTTCCTGAAATCGGCTTAATTTGAAAACCCTAATTTCAACTCCTATAATCTCGAAACCCTGGAATTAGAACTGATATGTATCTTCAAGATAAATGTCGATATGGTTTAGATATAATCCTCGACATAAGACAGGCAACGATTTAAGCTCTTATATTAATGTCGAGACATATATATATATATATATATATATTATTTATATTATACCTAAGATGTCGAAGAGTTATTATAGCAAAATATTAATATTACAACAAGGTAGATGTCGAGTCTTGGACGACATGATTTCGAGCTTTGAAGTATGTTCAGAGATATATAAAATCTCGACATATAATGCCAAGTGAATCTCGATATGTATATACATGCTGATATTATCATTTAGTACACCTTTCGACATTGTACTAGACATGGGTAATGGTCCGTTCCGGTCCGGTTCCGTACCAGTTCTACCGGTTCCGGACATAAAATACCGGTTCCGGTTCGAACCGGTATGGTACCGGACCGGTTCCGGTTCCGGTTTCGGGACTGATATCCCGGAACCAATTCGGAACCGCTAGTGGATCCAATGGATCTTACCGGTTCCGAACCGGTTCCGTACCGGTTCACCCGTTTTTTTTTTTTTTTTTTTTAAACCATAAAATTGGGAAAAAAAATATACAAACGACATAAGAAAAAAAATGAAAATATATAGCGGATAAAAATATACAACGGCTGTTTTTATTTTATTTTATTTATTTTTTTTGCCTTACGGATCTTACCGGATCTTAACGGATCCGGTGCCGGTTCCGGCTTATATATAGCCGTTGCCGGATTACCGGTTCCGGAACCGGAACCGGTACCGGTAACGGCCGGTTCTATTTTCCGGAACCAATCCGGTAACGAGAATTACCGGATTGGTTCCGGTTTTTAACCGGTTGAACCGGTTCCGGTTCCTAACCGGAACCGGTAGCCGGTTCCGGGCCGAACCGGCCCGATAGCCATGTCTACATTGTACATAAAATAGATGTATTAACAGGATTTCGACATTACATTACAAAGAAATCTCGAGCTATGGCTTCCTTAATAAATCTCGAGCTTAATCTCGAGGAAATGGCTCGATTTTTAACTCGATATTTCACTATGCCCCAAAATCTCGACATTTTCAATGGCTCGACATTTATCATTTCGATATTCTTCATCTCTCGACATTATTCTCACCGATTTGCATAGTTTCGATATTGATTCAACTAAAAAACCGTATGAGTTCTTAAATAATTCTCCAACCTTCAAGAACTACCATGATATCACAGTAAAACCCTAAATATATTTAGCTGTTGAAAATAACCTTTACTTTATCCTAGCTCCTACAAGCATAATCCTACCAATCCCTCGATTAATTCTGTTCCATTCGAAACTACTTACACCCTTAGAAATACTAAAACTATCAGAAGGTTTAGGGAGTATATTCCATAGCTAATACTTCTTAAAACATGCTACTAATTAAGTAAAAGCATAAATAACAGTTAGGAGGTCATACCTAGCACTTCGATAATGAGGTTGAGTTCCCCTTTTTAATTCTCTCTTTCTCTGTACTGCAATTTCTTTCGATGGTTTTTTTAGTTAGTGATGTCAATAGACAAATCTTTTGTTTCTCTCTTATCCCTTAGTTGACTTGTTTAAGTGGACAAGTGACATCGACACTTATTAGGTAATTCTTATCCTAACTTCATGAGGACTATTATAATAATATTGTTTATTGCTTTCCCTTCATGTTAAGTAATCAAAGTTTATCATTTCATTTGAAATCCCCTATTGTTATTTGATTTCGAATTTTATGGATCTTAATTTCAAAGATCTCGAGTTCTACAAATATAAGCTTTAAAGATGTCAACATTTCACGTAACTACCTTTCAAGATTTCTCAAATTTCGCCTTTTATACTATTTGAGTTTTCGAGGCTGAATTTAAGGTTAATCTCGTGACTAAAAGATTTCGAGATCAGGGTCTCGAGTTTTATTATTTCGAAATCCTAAGTATAGAAATCTTTCCTAGCTCTTTTGAGACTTCCAATTCGGCATCCTTATTTCGATATCTTATAAGTTCGACATTATACTTAGAAAACTCCAACGTTCACAAATTCCTCTTGTCTAGTTTCGATTCTGGTCTATGCAAATGTTAATTATTTTCTAAGTTAGATTCCTTCATAGCATATATTAAATAACGTCTATTATATAATCACGTCGACATATAAAATCACAAGACATGTTTCACGCAGTCATGTAAGTCATAACTTGTAACATACATAAGAGTTATAAATCACAAAGCATGAAGTCTATAAACACATAAGTCATTAAGAACATTAAGTACGAAAACATCGTATCACCCAAAATCCTAATTTCTTATTTAATTAATTCAATGAAATTTCTAATTTACTGTTAATTAAGTCGTAAATCCCGTAATTAAATCTTACGGGTATTACATCCTCCCCCCTTAAAAGAATTTCGCCCCCGAAACTCCGCTAGCTGGAATAATTCAGGGTGACGATTGGTAGGGAGTTGATCTGGCTTGGTTGGTGATAGAAATTCATCCTAGGAAATTATCCAGGAATCTCGAATAATTTTCGAGGATCGAAGGAATAGAATCCTGGTGAAGTAAATACGAAGATTGTTCCAGTTAGTGGAACCTGTACTACCTCGAAGAGCTAACGAGAATAATTATAAACTTAGGCAGAAATGGAAGATCCTAAGTATCCATCACGCTTCCGCTACGCAACTCTGATATCGAACAAATACGTTTCTTAGGGTGAGCAAAAGATTAGGGCATAGAAATATACCCCGGTATTATTGGTTTCAGGAATTCAGCAAAAGATTTCGGCTTCCTATTTCGAACGCCTATCTACTACGATCACGACCCAGGTCGACACTCGAATTGGTATCAACCAAGTCGGCTAAAAGAATTCCCGAGTCTTACCACATAAGTGGTGGATACAAAAGAAAATGTGGCTCATGAGTCCGTTGAATGTATGTTGAAGTTTAGTTGGTTAAGATGGTACCTTTCGTCTTGGATGGGTTGTTTTCAGCTTCTTCCGCCGTAAGCATGTATACCCGAGCGGGTGCTGTCGGCGGCTTGGTCCGGCTTGCTCCCTGACTTCTAGATGCATTTTCTGGGCAGGCTACGGAATAGTGGCCTGTCTTGCCACATTTTAAAGCAGGTGGCGTTTGGGAGAAACAGACGCCTAGATGACGTCGTGCACATTTTGGGCATACGGGTGCGCTCGTTTGGGGTCTCCCTTGATTTGGATTCACTTGTTGAGGTGGTCCAGGGCGGTTTTTGGAAATTGGGTTTCACATTCTTAGGAATGAACGGTTTCTTCAGGTTGTTTCTGTCCTCTTTAGATCCTTGTTGGAACTTCCTTTTTATTTCTTGGGCTCGTACAATTCGGCTTTCAGCTTGCTCAGCCATCAGAGCTCGTTCCGCCATTTGGGCAAAAGTAACCCCTTGGAATCTAGCCATGCCAACGTCACGGTAAAGTTCTGGCTTCAAGCCTTCCATAAATCGCTCGATTTTCAGCGCATCTGTACTCACCATATGGGTTACAAATCGAGACAATTGTTCAAACTTTCGAATATACTCCGCCACCGTCGTTGCTCCTTGGCGGAGGTTGATGAACTCATTCATTCTTTGGGCACGGACGGGAGCGGTGTAATACTTGCCTCTGAAAAGTTCTTTGAAGCGTTCCCAAGTCATTGTTATCGGATCTTCAAGAGTTAAGATCGTGTCCCACCAGTGGCCGGCGCTTCCTCTTAATAGGTACCCAGCACACAAGGCTTTTTCGGTTTCAGGGGTACGGCTATGCTGGAACATAGTTTCTAGAGTCCGAAGCCAATCTTCAGCCGAGGTTGGGTCAACAGCATCTTCAAAGGTTGGGGGGTTAAGTTTACGAAATCTTTCCCCGACCATTTCGATTTTTTCGGCCTGAGGAGATCCGTTACTTGATTGCCCGCCAGCATTTTGTTGCTGGATCAGTTGCTGAATTTGGGCAGATTGTTGGCGGACTAGTTCCGCGAGCTGAAGGAAAGTCGCATCCCGACTATCAGTAGGGGCTGCGGTTTCTTTACCTTTATCTGCACCCCCACTATTTTCACCTCTTGTTCTACCCATCGTTCTCTTATCCTAATGTTCCTAAATCAATCATGTAATACAAGAAATTCATAGAAACATAAAACTTACGAGCAAGGCCGCTTCCGTGCTTTTGAGTGTGTGTACATGGACAGTCTGCAAAACCTATATCCTAAGCTCTGATACCACCTGTGGCAGCCCCGCCTTCCACCACTACTTTCTTAACTAGTCTACGCGACTAATGTCCTAATAATGAAATAGGTCGTATGAAATTTGGGATAAAATTTTTCCTTTTATAAAAAGAAATCGTAAACTTGTCTACAAAATCATCCTGGGTCCTATTTACATAGGAAGGTGCGCAAGCGTGTCAAAATAAAACTATCTACTGGGCCTCCACCAGTCGCATCCATGCACACACTTCCATCTCAAAAGCCCCCGGAAGCTTCAAAAGTTGGCCTCGCCGTGAAAACGATCACGTACCGTGATCGCGGGGTCCTACAACACATAAAACGTGTAATGAGCTTATAAAGCTCAGTAAGTGAAAGTCATGCATGCAATGCACGTGACCTAAATAGCGAAGGCATCCGCGCCAATGCTATCTACTTCTCACATTCTTCCTGCACCATGTTCACATTCTTCTTGTCTTTTCATAACATATTTGGGCCCTCGGCTTTCAATCTTACTATGCACCATATAGAGCTCAAACCCCTAAGGGTACAAGTGGCAGTACACACACTGGGAGGCTAAACCCGAGTACTCAATCTGTGTGTAACCCTATGGTGCCTTTCAATCCCAATGCGGTACACACCGAGAGGCTACTAGTGCCTTTCAATCCCAGTGTGATCCACACTGAGAGGCTACTAGTGCCTTTCAATCCCAATGCCGTCCCATTGAGAGGCTAACGCGGGCACACAAATTTCGTTTAACCCCAAGGTGCCTTTCCATCCCAATGCGGTCTGACACGCGGGCGCTTCTCACTGGTAGCTTACTACGAGGTTGCCAACACTCGAGGTTCCCTCGGTGCCGCTCATACCCTCGAGTCGCATCCTCCAGGTTGCATCTCCCGCTACGGGGTATTCCCCCTACCTTTCGTGAATCAGGTAATTCGGCTTCGTGAATCGCCGTGGTAGCATAGAAGAGCCGTGACTCATCATTGAGTCGACACAAATGCCTATATCGGCAAATATACATCGCTCTCAAGTGATCTTATACTCATGCACGCTCCTACCTTGACTCTTATACTAGTCATGCGTGCACGTGCTTATGCCATGAATCATATAAACATGCGTGCAATATTCATGAAATACTTTACGTCACATAAATTACGTAAATTTACGTCATATAGAAATCATAGAAGTCACATAAAATCATGAAAGGCACATAGCCACATAATTTATACACATATAATTATGTGTTGTAGTTGCGATTTCCACTTACCTGGTATCCTTAGCTTATCGTACGGTAATTCGCTAACCCTCAAACCCTAAATATAGGAACATATAAAATTAGGGTTTGTTAGTTTAGTTGTAATTTCCTGAAATCGGCTTAATTTGAAAACCCTAATTTCAACTCCTATAATCTCGAAACCCTGGAATTTAGAACTGATATGTATCTTCAAGATAAATGTCGATATGGTTTAGACATAAGCCTCGACATAAGACAGGCAACGATTTAAGCTCTTATATTAATGTCGAGACATATATATATATATATATATATATATATTATTTATATTATACCTAAGATGTCGAAGAGTTATTATAGCAAAATATTAATATTACAACAAGGTGGATGTCGAGTCTTGGACAACATGATTTCGAGCTTTGAAGTATGTTCAGAGATATATAAAATCTCGACATATAATGCCAAGTGAATCTCGATATGTATATACATGCTGATATTATCATTTAGTACACCTTTCGACATTGTACATAAAATAGATGTATTAACAGGATTTCGACATTACATTACAAAGAAATCTCGAGCTATGGCTTCCATAATAAATCTCGAGCTTAATCTCGAGGAAATGGCTCGATTTTTAACTCGATATTTCACTATGCCCCAAAATCTCGACATTTTCAATGGCTCGACATTTATCATTTCGATATTCTTCATCTCTCGACATTATTCTCACCGATTTGCATAGTTTCGATATTTATTCAACTGAAAACCGTATGAGTTCTTAAATAATTCTCCAACCTTCAAGAACTACCATGATATCACAGTAAAACCCTAAATATATTAAGCTGTTGAAAATAACCTTTACTTTATCCTAGCTCCTACAAGCATAATCCTACCAATCCCTCGATTAATTCTGTTCCATTCGAAACTACTTACACCCTTAGAAATACTAAAACTATCAGAAGGTTTAGGGAGTATATTTCCATAGCTAATACTTCTTAAAACATGCTACTCATTAAGTAAAAGCATAAATAACAGTTAGGAGGTCATACCTAGCAGTTCGATAATGAGGTTGAGTTCCCCTTTTTAATTCTCTCTTTCTCTGTACTGCAATTTCTTTCGATGGTTTTTTTAGTTAGTGATGTCAATAGACAAATCTTTTGTTTCTCTCTTATCCTTAGTTGACTTGTTTAAGTGGACAAGTGACATCGACACTTATTAGGTAATTCTTATCCTAACTTCACGAGGACTATTATAATAATATTGTTTATTGCTTTCCCTTCATGTTAAGTAATCAAAGTTTATCATTTCATTTGAAATCCCCTATTGTTATTTGATTTCGAATTTTATGGATCTTAATTTCAAAGATCTCGAGTTCTACAAATATAAGCTTTAAAGATGTCAACATTTCACGTAACTACCTTTCAAGATTTCTCAAATTTCGCCTTTTATACTATTTGAGTTTTCGAGGCTGAATTTAAGGTTAATCTCGTGACCTAAAAGATTTCGAGATCAAGGGTCTCGAGTTTTATTATTTTGAAATCCTAAGGTATAGAAATCTTTCGTAGCTCTTTTGAGACTTCCAATTCGGCATCCTCATTTCGATATCTTATAAGTTCGACATTATACTTAGAAAACTCTAACGTTCACAAATTCCTCTTGTCTAGTTTCGATTCTGGTCTATGCAAATGTTAATTATTTTCTAAGTTAGATTCCTTCATAGCATATATTAAATAACGTCTATTATATAATCACGTCGGCATATAAAATCACAAGACATGTTTCACGCAGTCATGTAAGTCATAACTTGTAACATACATAAGAATTATAAATCACAAAGCATGAAGTCTATAAACACATAAGTCATTAAGAACATTAAAGTACGAAAACATCGTATCACCCAAAATCCTAATTTCTTATTTAATAATTCAATGAAATTTCTAATTTATTGTTAATTAAGTCGTAAATCCGTAATTAAATCTTACGGGTATTACACAGTGTTCAGGGCCCCTTGGACTGCTTCCAACTTCATTCTTGCTTCCTCTGTTCTAAAGATTATTAGACTGGTTGAGTTGCTTCAGGCGGCCTCGAAGTGTACACAGCTGGGTCTCCAAGTGTCTTCCTTTGGTCTGCCCTTCCACTCTTTATTCCAGTGTGCCCCAACTACAGACATGAAGTGAGGAGAGTCCACCCACATATTGAAGAACTTGAAGTCTCTTCGGCCAGGAGTTGGTGCCCTACCATTCTTGAGCAGTATGGGTGAATGGTCAGAAATCCCTCAGGTAGAAAATGAGCCTCAACCTCCATATATGTCTGCAGCCATTGGATATTCCCAAATGCCCAGTCTATTTTACTATATATTCTTGTTGCTGCTCCCTGTTTGTTGGTCCATGTATATTGCTGTCCTTTCCTTCTCAGTTCCTCTAGCCACAGTCCCTCAGGCAATTACAGAATCCCTCATATTCTGCCTCCTGCACCCTACTGCCTCCTATTCTATCCTCTGGTGCAGTGACATTGTTGAAATCGCCCCAAACTAGCCATGGGGTCCCTTGCTGACTTGAATTCCTGAGGTCATCCCATATTGGTTCTCTCATGGCATTGCTATTATGGCCATATACACAAGTCATTTGAAATATTTCCCTATTCCTCTCTACTTCCATGTGAATTAGTTGATCCGACTTCACCTTGGTGCTTATTCTCCAGTCCTTATTCCAAGTCACTATTATTCTCCCATTAGGATGATTTGATAGATTATGTACATATTCCCAACCTTGAAAACACCTATTCATCACTGGGTCCACAGTTTCCTTCTTGAGTTTAGTTTCTACCAGGCATACAAGAGTAATCTGAAGGCTCCCACACCTCAGCTTAATCTCAGCCTGTTTATTCGGGGTATTCATACCCCCGTACATTCCAAATGAGGGCCTCATCCATTAGGTAGGAGCAAGCTCCCTTGTGGTACATTTCCTGGTGCCGGGTCCATCTCAGATTGTGTGGTTTCTTGATTCTTCCTTATACTTTCTTCCCCTGGCTTATCTGCAGAATTTGGGGTCTTCCTTTCACACTGTGGGTTGTTGCCATTTAACTGCAGCTTCCTTCGCCCCTGAGTTATCCACCCTTCCATTCCCTTAGCTTCCTTCCCTTCTATGGATTCCTGCTCTTCTCCTGCTATTTTTGATTCAGTGTTTGTGGCAGGCTTCCCATCCTGCCTAACAGCTTTCCTACATACTTCAGTGGTATGCCCAAACTTCCCACATATGCTACACGTAACTGGTTTCCATTCGTACACTACCTCTTGCTGGACTAGTTGATCGTATTCATTCATGAATGCTATCTTCTCCTCAGCTCCTTTTTCAAGTCAACCTCAACCATTACTCGTGCATATTGGATTCTGTCTCTCTTCATTGTGACCTCATCTGCCATTATAGGGGTCCCAACAAGACTAGCAATCTTACTCAACCCCTTCATCCCCCAATACTTCAGTTCTAGATGAGGGAATTGGACCCATATGGGTACCTTGTCAACATCCCCTTTCTTAAACTGAGTGGCCTCTGTCCATGGTCCAATTATCACCGGTTTCATATCAAAGTGCAGCACCTCAGTCTGTAATACCCTGTCTCTAGCCTCTTCTGATTCAAATTTAGCTAGGAACAGCCCAGTCCGTACTTGCATCACCTTCTCCAACCCATGCTTTTTCCAAACACGGTTTAGGAATCCACTCATGACTTCAAAGGGTGGGTTCGACCCAAGCACATAGCAGACAATCGCTGTACTCCAGTACTTTACCTCATCAGCGATGTCGTCCGGCTCAATCCGCCCTATCTCCTGCTCCCCTGTCCTCGTTGGTTCGATATAGTTTAGCTTCGTCCCTGCCTTGTGCAATTTGGATATGTCAGAATTATCCCATACCGATTGCTTCTTTTCCATTGTCTGCTCAACCTTTCCCACAGTCCCTTGGCCTCCACTCCGAGCCATTTCCTTTACCGCCTTAGCTAAGATTTCTGTTTGTCTTGTTCCTTTGGAGCTCTCCGTGCTACCTATGTATGTCTCAATGAGTTTGGTAATTTCTTCCAATTTTGGGGGGTTTGGGGTAGTGTGGATTTCGGCTTTGGGCCAGAGTTCTCCCCATTAGGTGACTGCACCGCCCCAACAGAGGGGGAGTCAACATGTCGTGCCGTCCGCTTCTTCTTCGCCATGGCACGGCGTCTCCGCCGAGAGAGGAAGTGGCCGGGTCAATGGAACAGTGCCCTAGTGTGTGAAAATCGCCCTTTCAGTGTGTGAAAATCGCCCTTTTCGCTTCCAAAATTTCATCGCTCTAAAAGATCAAGATGAAAATCTACTGCAGTCTCTTGAATAGGGACCAGCACAATTCTGGGTCCATGTACCCGATGATGAAACAGCTACTCCTCCAATTCCACCTTCTAGACGACTAAAGGAGCCTAGGGAATACTCTATAGAGGAAAGGACTCGAGCTAAGGCTGATCTAGTAGCCAGGAATACCCTCATGCAGGGCATCCCCAACGACATATATAGATAGATTGACAGCCTTTCATCGGCTAAAGGAATATGGGATGAACTGCATAGGATGATGCAGAGGACTAGGTTGCATAAGGCCAAAAAGGCGAACATTCTCACTGCTTACGACTCCTTCAAAGCAAAGCCGGAGGATAGTCTATATGAGATATACCAAAGATACCTCACTCTTCTCAACGAGATGAGGAAGATAGAAATCACGAAGACCAATATGGAGACAAACATCAGATTTCTCTCTTCTCTGCCCGCGGAATGGAAGAAAAAATCCACTCAAATTCGACAGAATAAAGATCTAGAGGAGTTGGATATTCATGCCGTGTTTGAACGCACAACATGAGGATGATATAAGTGATATTCAAAAGGAGCAGAAGGGCAAACAGATCGAAGACACTGTTGCCTTAGTCTCGAAGAAGAGGAGTCGAAATCAAGAAAAAAAAGATCGTTAGGCCTCCTTCTCCTTCAGAGTCAGAAGAAGAGTCGGACTCCGGCGTTGAGCCAAACATGAAAGCTCTAGGAAAGCAGTTGGCGCTAATTGGAAAAATGATGAGTAAGAAGTACTTCAAGAAGAAGTCTTCAACCTCAGCCAATAGACTTCCGACTACAAGCTCTAAAAACAAAGAACGTGCACCAGAGAGCTCCGAAGTCAAGAATCCAAAAGGGGCTAACAAATGCTTCAACTGTGGCACGCCAGGTCACTTTGCCAGAGAGTGCAGTCTTCCAAAGAAGGGAAATGCCAACTACTACTCCAAGAAGCTCCAATTGGCTAAACAGAAGGAAGCTGGAGTAGCTCTCATGGCCGAGCAAGACCAATGGCTCGAAGACACGTCGAGTTCCGAAGAAGAGAATTTAGCCCTCATGGCACGTCTCGACAATGAATCGGACGCCGAAACATCCAACCGGATGGACGAAGACAACGCATCCACCTCGTCAAAAGAGGTAGTCTCTTCTTCAACATTATTGACCATGTTAGAATCATATCAAACACAATATGCTAAGGTGAAACGTGAGCAGAAAAGTATCAAGGAAGTATAGGATAAACTTGCGAGATCTCAGGAGAAGATAGATAGTCTCGAATCAGAACTTAGAAGCTCTAGTGCTAAAATAGAAGAACTTACTAAGAGCCTACATTCTAGAGGGACTAGTCAACCTCAAATAGGACAACATAGTGAAAAGATTAAGGAATTAGAAGATAGGCTAGCAATAACTACGATTGTCTGGTTAGGAATCTCAATGAGAAAGGTAGCCTAAATAGTAGGATAACTGAAGCTACCACTAAGATCACTAACTTAGAAGCTCAATTAGAAATATCAAATGCTAAGGTTAGAGAGCTTAGTAAGGATCTAGATGCCTGTCAAGCCGCCAAACTGACGGTAGAAAATAATTATGCTCTGCTAGGTGAGGAACGCAACAAACTATATGCTAAAATTAAGAAATTAGATGATATAGTGACGCATAGGGGACAATCCGAACAGACGATATTTTTGAACAAGCCCAAGGATATAGAGTTCTATAATCCTATAGAAGGCATATGTTTTACTAACCCACGTGTTCTTCAGAAGAAAGAAATATATGATATTAAGCACATGGGTTTAGGAGTAACCTCTCTTAGAGAATTCACTGAATCGACGTACCAAAATAATTATGATTCATCTATGAGTAAAGCCTCACATGGGACTGAGATCCCCTTTGACTACACTGAACTAAATAAAAGAGACAGAAATATGAAACCTTCTTTAACATCTGTCTGTGATTTAGTTCAAGTCCTACCTCCTGAATCTCAAGCACACAATGAGGAAGTCAAAGACGTTCAATATAAAAATTCTCTCTACATACCTCCTCTAACAAAACAGATAGAGGAATCTCAAGCTAAATTAGATAAAGAAAGAGAGAATTTCGAAGCTGAAAAGAAAAAGTTCTTTAAGGAGATGGAAAATCTCAAGGCTTCCTCATCCTCCCGAACTATCTCTCACGCTATTATGGAAAGCGTGAAAATCGAAAAATCGCCTTCGAAAGATCAAAGTGCATTAATAATTCTATTAAAAGTGCTAAGACTAATTCCATTTCACCTACGACCACAGGGAGCGTAGGGCCAGCACTGAAAACGAAGGCGAGTGTCTGGTACTAAGATAAAGAAGGAGCCAGTAGATTTGAATATTTCTAAGAATGTTACTCCTTCTGTTAAAAAAAAGACACTCGTAGTAATAAAAGAGCCATTTCTATATTTAAAATAATTGCTTCTACTTGTTCACTTCAGCCTATCACCTTTAGAAGCGACAATTTCGAAATAGGCTCTACCTCAAAAATTACCAATAATCATTCTGAAACAAATGCCACAAGGAAGACCCGTAGGAAACAAGATCCAACCATAAAGAAAGCTTATGGCGCTGTACATGCCTGTACTCACCTAAGGTATCCCGTAAAGATTGAGTCCCCCAAGCACCTTAGGTGATTATCAAAAGAAAAGATCTTTACCTCGGTCAAACCTTCCAAAGCATTTGTACGTGCTGATATTAACATTCCCCGCAAGTTCAACCCAAATGGGTTCCTAAATCTCCTCCTAGGACGACAAAAGCCAAAAAAGCCAAGTCTCCTATAGAGGCAAAACCTAAACCCACTTATCCGAAAGTGGAATGGGTTATTAAAACTCCTCCAAGTAAAAATTTAGGAATCATATATGAACCCATAACTATATCTGCTAATCTGAGAGGACCCATACTTAGGTGGGTAACTAAAGCTCTCTAAATTGTTTTCGCAGATCCATCATGTGTGGTACCTCGACTCTGGTTGCTCCACACACATGTCTGGTAATCAAGAGCTGTTGAGCAACTACAAAGACCGACCAAACGGGAAAGTCAGATTCGGAAACAATGACTCAGCTCCCATTCTCGGATGCGAAGATATCAATTTGGAAAATCTGACGATAAAAGATGTTTCGTATATTGAAGGCCTCCGCCATAACTTGTTCAGCATAGGCCAATTCTGTGACAAAGGGTTCCAGGCGGTCTTTCATGCTGACCTGTGCAGAATTTTGGATAGTAAGGACACAGAACTCCTTCAAGGACTTCGGAAATCAAATCTATACACGATAAACCTGACATCCGTGCGGCCCTCGACAGCTGTATGCCTCATCTCTCATACTGTTTTACAAAGGAACAGCTTATGGCATCAAAGAATGTCTCATCTGAATATGGAAACTCTCCAACGCCTTTCTACGAAAAAGTTGGTCCACGGTCTTCCAACTATACTACTACAAAGGGAGCATCAATGTTCTACATGTCAATTAGGAAAAATGAAGCGAGCGTCTCATCATGTCAAACAAATTGCGTCAAATTCTCGCCCATTGGAACTAATCCACATGTACCTCTGTGGGCCAATGCAGACACAGAGTATCATTGGATGCAAGTATGTGCTAGTTATCGTCGATGACTACTCTCGCTACACGTGGACAAAGTTCCTCCGAACCAAAGATGAGACCGGTGACTTGATTTTAAACTTTGTGAACACTACTCAAAATCTGCTGCAACAGACTATTCAAGTTATTCGAACAGACAACGGCACTGAGTTCGAGAACAACCACCCCAGTGAGTTTTATCAGAAACTTGGAATAAGTCAACAATTTTCAGCCGCCAAGCCTCATCAACAGAATGGGGTAGTAGGACGAAAGACCAGAACTCTAGTGGAAGCCGCGGGTACGATGCTCATCCACTCAGGTCTTCCACATTTGCTCTGGGCGGAAGCAGTAAATACCGCCTGTTTCACTCAAAACAGGACGGTGGTTCACAAGCGCTTTGACAAGACTCCGTACGAATTATCAACAAACGAGTACCCAACATTTCATTCTTTAAAGTCTTCGGGTGCAAGTGCTTTGTGGCGAACGACCGAGAGCAACGTGCTAAGTTCCACCCTAAAGCATTCGAAGCAACCTTCGTCGGGTATTCTTCAACATCCAGCGTACCGACTATACATCAAGTCCAACCGCACAATTAAGGAAAGCTATAACATCACCTTTCACGAAGTGAACGAAATGGCTTCTGGTCACTTCAGTCCAGGACCCGTGCCTAACCAAATGGCTCCTGCACAACTCAGTTCAGGTCCCGTGCTCAACCCGTTGGCTTCTGAAGACAACATCTCAGAACCCGTACTTACTGGTGTGTTGGCACAAAACCAACAGGAGACGGCAACAAATCAGCAATCACCGCCAGATGAAGCTCTGAGACTTGTGTTAGAAGACTTGGATTCGCTTTTTGAGCCCTTACATCTGCCAGTCACCGTCAATCCTACACCCGACGAGGCCTATTTACCAAGTTCTTCAACAGTCCGTACCTCACCCGATTCAGATTTGCCTCATAATAGTGATGAACCTACCTTGAGTGTTGAGGAAGAATCGTTGGGGCCCAGCGCAGATATGGAACTTCCTCACACAAATGAACAATTGGAGATCGTTGGAAATCTAGACCCACAAATGGCTGATGCATCTTCTTCAGCCTTGCCACATGAGTGCAAGTGGACTAGAGCCCACCCGATTGATCGGATAATTGGCGATCTTTCGAGCGGAGTAAGGACACGGCATCAACACAGTCTTTTTCAGCTGCTTCCTGAGCCAAAACGAGCCTACTAAGGTAGCAGACGCACTACGAGACCCGGATTGGATAATTGCGATGCAAGAGGAAATCAACCAATTCGAACGTCTTCAAGTGTGGACCTTAGTACCCCGTCCGCATGGGAAAACAATTGTCGGAACTAAATGGGCATTCAAAAACAAGAAGAATGAAGATGGTGAAGTGATCCGGAACAAAGCAAGGGTAGTTGCAAAGAGATACAATCAACAGGAAGGCATTGACTACGACGAGACATATGCTCCTGTTGCCCGAATCGAAGCTATCCGTCTTCTCCTGGCTTATGCGGCAAAGACTTCAAAGTCTATCAGATGGATGTTAAGACCGCCTTTCTCAACGGCGTGTTAAAAGAAGAAGTCTACGTCGCTCAGCCGGAAGGCTTCGTTGATCAAGAACATCCCGATCACGTCTATCGCTTACACAAAGCTCTCTATGGACTAAAACAAGCCCCACGTGCTTGGTACGATGTCCTGAGTGAATTCCTCGTGAAGTCTGGATTCATACGAGGAACGATAGACACAACCCTCTTCATCAAATGGCAAGACAAAGATCTGATGGTCATTCAAGTATACATCGACGACATCATCTTCGGATCAACTAATCCACGACTTTCCACGAAGTTCGGAGATCTAATGAACGGCAAGTTCGAGATGAGTCACATGGGAGAGATGCAGTTCTTCTTAGGACTACGAGTCAGGCAACTCGAAGATGGGATTTTCATCAGTCAGACAAAATACATCAAGGATATTCTGAAGAAATTCCATCAAGAGCAGAGCAAGCATCTCAGCACTCCTATGTCACCAAGCTGCAAGTTGGATGCCGATCCCTCTAGCAAGTCGGTCGACATCACACTGTACCGCAGCATCATTGGATCTCTTCTCTACCTCACTTCGAGCCGGCCGGATATCATGTTTGCCACCTCCTTATGTGCCCGTTTTCAAGCCGATCCCAAAGAATCCCATATGCTCGCGGTTAAAAGGATTCTGCGTTACCTCGAGGGCACTTCTACCCTTGGACTATGGTATCCAAAGGTACGAACTTCAAACTAATCGGATATACTGACGCTGATTATACAGGTTGCGGAATGGACAGGAAAAGCACGTCCTGTGGCGCTCAATTTCTAGGTGAAAAGCTGGTCTGACGGTCATCCAAAAAGCAAAATTGCGTGTCAACTTCGACAGCCGAAGCGGAATACGTGGCTGCCGCCAGTTGTTGCTCCCAGATGCTGTGGACGAGGACTCAGCTTCGCGACTATGGGTACAATTTAAATAATATACCCATATATAGTGATAGTCAAAGTGCCATCGCTATTACTTGCAATCCTGTTCATCACTCACGCACCACACATAGACATTAGATATCACTTTATCAAAGATCACGTAGAAAAAGGCACCATAGATATGTATTATGTGAATACGGAGTTTCAACTAGCCGACATTTTCGCCAAGGCTTTGGATGAGAAACGATTCCAATTCCTTGTCGGAAAATTAGGCATGTTGAATCTTCAGTAATATGTGCATTACCTGATTTTCTGTGCTATCACATGCTCTATTCTATGTGTTTTCCATGCTTATTTGTCTTTATCTTGCGTGATAACAAAAAAGGAAATAAAAAATATATATGTATATATATACATACCTAAATATAAGGGGGATGACGAAATCCTTTAGGATGCTTTGATCTAAAGTCACTTAGAATTTTACCCCGACATGCGAAGATTTAATGCTTAATATAGTCAGTCTAAGTCGCATTCTTGTGTCTAAAGGTCGTTAGGTTGCTCCACCAGACACAAAGCCACTTTACATATGTGAGGATTCACGCCTTCTTCCTTTTTCTTTCTTTGGATCTATTTCTCGAGTGAGTCACACATCAATTACTTGTCTTAGCTAGTGATACTTGGCTTCATACTCACCCTGCCTTAGATCGTCAGGAAAATGATAAGGGCGCTTAGGTTATTCCTCACTCGGCCTTATAAAATTTTCCCTCACCGATGTCCTTTTCTTCCTTTGAATCCCATTCCTAGCCTTCAACCGTATTCTATACTCTTCGGATGGTTGTTCAAACGAGAAAAGGAGGGGGAGAAAATAAGGAGGATGATGACAAAAGAAGGCATTGCTCAACTTGCACAAATTAGACCAAAGGAACCTGCTTTTCGACTATCTCTTAGAAGGTGGCATGGATCCTGCTGTGTTTCTCCAACGATAATCTCGTACGCTCGTCAGAACGGCTGGAAAGAGAAGCACCACGAAGTGAACTTCTCCAACGATAATCCGGTCTTATATCGGGAAACGAGAAGCGGAGCGCATCCTTGGGTACGAATTCCATACCCGTGAACTTTCCAAAAGGATAATCTCTGAAACCTCTCTAGGGATTAAGAGAAGAGGAGCACGGTATCGGCCCGAGAACCAACAAGAAGAACTTCGCCTACGATAATCTCCTATAGCCTCGTGGAGAAGTGGAGCTTCGGCTTGAGCATAACATAAAAAGGGATAGTTCTTAAAAGAAAAAGAGGGAGAAAGGATTGAAAAGAAGAAAGACGCCGAAAAAAAAGGAGACGGACGTAGAAATGGAAGATGACGAAGAGATAAGCTCACTTTCCTCTAAATTCCTGCCCTTCTAAGTCCTCGCCAAACTAAAACCCTTACAACCCTTTGATTCCAATCGACGGTCTCTCGCTTAGGTGAAATGATTAAAAAATGCCTCGATCACAAGTAAATTGACTTAAAATTGCTTGTGTTGGCTTGAGTGATATAAATATCAAAATCACAAGTTAGAAATAATTGAGTGCAAGAGCGAACCTAGTGAGAGTTGTCGTAACGGACCAGTCTATGAACTTCGGACTTTAGTTTGACGACATGACTTGACGGCATTTTCTTCTTTCAAATGTCTCGTAAAGTTTAGGTGTGACGATTGATCGAAGCAATAATCTGACCCCATACTATAATAATATTAAAATAAGAAAAAAATAAATAAAAAAATTCGTGAAAGGAAAATTTCGCACATTCTGACATGAAATATTATGTTTCATATGCGTTGAATTGAATAAATGCGAATTTAGTTTGTCATCGCACATTCTAAATGCAATGTTGGATTGCATTGGTACTAAATTGTTTAAATGCCATAAATTTTTCATTGCTCTTACCCTCAAGCATCTTCAATACATGTTTTTAGTGACCATGTATATGTGCTTACTAGGTAAATTGCGTATTCTTTTGCTTGTTACTTGAACTGATTTCATTTGTTTGTTAAGTCAATTCTTGCGCATTCTTTGAGGGGGAGTAAATATAAAAATTGTGCATTAGCTCTAAATATTTTTGACGTTTTTTTCTAAGTATTTCAGATTTACTCAAACAAAATAAAGGAGTGAGACGTCGACACTACAAGACAAGAAGCTATTGTCACAGACCAAATAATTCAAAGGAAAACATGCCAAAAATAATTATTGATTAACTCTATTATTTCTAACGTTTTTTTTTCTCTAAGTGGTACAGATTTTTTCCTGCCAGGGGAGCTAGACGTTACTACACAGAAAATCCAGAAATTGCATTTATTTTAATTCTGAGGGGGAGCTTTACAATGTGATTTTATTTGAAATATGGGTCAATCTGAAAAGTTTAGAAGTACTTACTATCGAGAAACTGGATATAAGAATAATTGGCAATCATATGTTTCACGATCGTAAATAGTGTTGGAAACGATTTTGATTGGCCGCGATAATTTGCGATCGAGAATTGAATTGAACAGAAATTTTGAATCAATATTTCTCGAGCGGAAATAGTAATGGGCCTGATCCATTTAATCGCAAAACATCCAATTGCAAACCCAACATAGAGTTACAACGAGTTAATAAAAGTTCACTTTTTGTAAGTCGAAAAACTTTATCGCACGCAAACCTAAATCGCAAAAAATTTCTCCCTTGATAAACTTTCACAGACAGTTCAAATCTCTCACAAATCTTTCGATTTTCAACACCAAATTGTCTGTTTAAGGTAGAAACGAGTTTCATTGACATTTGCGTGCGATTAACTCCATTAGCATCTGCATTTTATAGTTTTTCGCATGATTAGGATTAGATTCTCGTCTGTTCTTCAAACTGAGAAAACCGTATACTATTTTATAGTGATTTAGTCATGTTTACAAGTTTAATCTAGGTTAATGCCTGCACTTAAGATAGTTTCGATGTTTTCTATGAATCTGATAGTTTAAACTTTCGAAAAATCTGCATCTTAGACCACTAATTTGAGTTTTGAAAGAAACTGGGTATTTGAATGTTTAAAGCCATCGAAGAACTTTGTCGATCGCAAAGAGTCTTAATTGAATTCCGGTTCAATTTAGATACTGTTTGTACCGAATTAGTTTTAGATCGCTAAATTCTAACTTAGTCACTAAGAAAGAAGATTTTGACCGAAAAAATCACTTACCGTCGAGAAATCTAATTAGGATTTTCTGCGAGCGAAAAATTTAAGCGCTGAATAGACAATTTAGATGCAAATTAGATCGAGCGTAAAACTTACTATCGCGAAATAGAATTTTCTATTTCATTTTATTTTGGTCGCAAAAATTTAGCAGCGAAAAATTAATTTTTTCAACGCATAATTTTCGATCGTAAAATTCGCCGCTTAGGATTTAATTGATCGAATAATTTCTCGACGATTGACTTAGTTTTCTTTTGTTGACTAATTTCTCGATAGAAATATATCGCAGCGAAAATTTTACTTAGAATCGGAAATCACGTACCGCTCGACAAATTTCAAATCGAAAAATTTTATTCAATCGAGGAAATTTTTCGACAGTAGATTTACCTGAGAAATAATTTCTCGATCGTCAATTTATACGGAATTTTTCTCAATCGTAAAATTGGTCGGCTACAATCCACGATTCCAACTTCAACATTTATATAGTTATTTTACATTGTAGCAAACATTAAGCGAATAAATTTTTTTTTCGATCGCAAAATTAAGCGGAGTTATTTCAATTAAAATCAATGCATAGGAAATCATCAAATTTTTCGAGCGTAAAATATCTCAGCATGAACAGTGACATTTTTCACGATAAAAACTTAGAAAATTGCAAAGTTTTTTCACGCATTATATGTTTCATTTGAAATTACGAACATGCCATTAAATTTTTCAAAATCAATTATACTATATGCATACTACACAATTTCAATTCAAAATCCATCAAACATGTCAAAATTCGAATCCCGCTAGGTATTATCGCCTAAGACAATGAAATATCGTTCCTACGTGGTTAAGACTAGATCGCAGTAATTTCCTACCGCTCGCGAATTTGCTGTCGCCCTAGACGCTCGCGGGGATCTAAGAATTAAGAATTACTAACGGCGAGGATCGAGTATTTGCTTTCGCCCGATACTCGAATGCTATCATCTACGAAAGGCCTAATCGTTATTTAGCTGTCGTCCTAAACGATTTTCCACATGCACTTTAACACATAGACATATTAAAGCGAAGAAGCAATTTCATAGAACGATAAATAGTCTAAACACGAGTTACGATAAACATATGTCTTAAATACGAAATAACCTAGCGTTCATCTAATTCCAAACACATAGGGAATTTAGCTACTCATAATTGAAGGAAAAACAACGAAAGAAATAAGGAACGAGAAAGAAAGATCCATGATCTTGGTGTACCGATGATCTGCGATGGTAGTGTGGATGAATCATCGTTCTTTGTTCAATTCGGCGTGATTGCGTCGTTGATCCATCTCTCGCACTCCGGGACGTGTTTTCCCTGTTCTTTTCTTCTTTTTTTCGTCTCTGGGGGGTTTAGGGTTGATATCTGGTAAGTGTCCCCCTATTCTGGATCGAAATCGGGCCTTTATAGTGAAATTCGACACTGTCACGGCCTGGGACATGATAGGTCACGGCCGTGACACCCTCTGGGCACAAAGTGAGCTCACTGCCGCGCGTCACGGCCTGGTGCAGTAGTGTCACGGCCGTGACACTCTCAATAGCTTTGCGGCAGTTTAGTATTTCTCTCAGATGGAGGGGTAAACGATGTACGATTGACCTAAAATTTTATCCATAGATAGAAGACTTGCCATTCTTGACTCTGACCAAAGGGATTCTCAATCTGAGGTCTAGATTGAGAGATATGAGTTGTTTAGTCCGTTGCTACTTTTCAGGCGGGCTTCACGGCTGTGACTGTGCTCTGCATCGCTTGGCTTCCTTTTCTGCCTCTTGTCACGGCCTGGTGCAATGTATGTCACGGCCGTGACGGAGACCAATGTCCTTTGGCTTTGGTTCTGTCCATTGTCACGGCCTGGTGCAAGGAGTGTCACGGCCGTGACACATGACTGATTTCTGCATACTTGCTCCGTTTTGCCTCATTTTCGTTCCTTTTCTCCCGAGAGCCGTCCTAAGGTCCTTCAATATTGAAAGAAGTGTAAATATGGCGAATAAATGTATAAAATGATGGCTGGAGCTCTGTTTTAACCCAATTAAATACTACGATAAACGTAGTGAAATACGTTTGTCAAACCTCCCCACACTTAAGAATTTACTTGTCCTCAAGTAAATTAGAAGTCAGAGAAGGCACAAATCAGGATAACGGCACAATTGTTCGCAAATTATCGTCATAGCTAGAAAGCACTGGAATCAAACAAACAATCATGAATAATGCACTAATGATCGGCACCTATCGACCCGAGCTTCCTTAGCACTGCTAAATCAAGAATCGCACCTCACAAGGATTCGCTCAAGTCACTCAGTGTATAGGCTAGTATATAGTGAATCGCTCAAATCGTGCACTAGTCCAACCTCTACCAGAAGCTTGCAAGCTAATCGCATATCTACTACTTAAAGTAGCAAGCATAAATCTGAGGGTCTTTTTGGGTTGAAACGGGTCAAATAATAATAAAGCGATAAACATATATATTGAACATGTAATATTAAAGCCATGACATATGAGCTAAAATTCAAAGAATATAGCATGATCAAACTGACAGTCACATGCCCCAACATAAGACTCAACATTCTCGCTCTGAAATCCTAGACTTTTCTGTCCGACCCTCTCGACTGAGTTCCCTTTCATTTTCTGCCCTTTCACCTTAGTCATTCTACTTTTGTGCACTGTCCTTATTCTCTAACATCAAGGTTTGGCTTTTGTCGCAAAGAATACATCGTCACAGCGAATGCCGTGTACCTAGGGATACTTATTTCCAAAACCTATATCTTGCAAAAGGATTATGGGCAGGCTTATGGAAGGGATCGGGTCATTTCAGAAAACGCTCAAGTAGGGTCGAGTCATTTCACGAATAGCAGAGAAGAACATTAAATCAGACATTGAAACAGTAACTCTCAAGTTCGACTTCTGCCCTATTCTAATCAACTCAGGTTCAGATAATCTCTGGAGGCTTATTCAGGTCAGCGTCTTCTATAATTAATGAGGTAAGCAAACGAATAGGCTCAGGCTCAAAGTGGCTAACTAAGGGATCGTGGCAGGAAAATTTGGCCATGGGCTTAATTCCTAATGCTCTCATCATTTTCATACTAACGCACCAAAAATAGTTTCAACACGCATCAGACAGGCAAGTTCTAGAGAGATACAGACTAGGCACGTCACACAACCAATAAAAATGAGCATAAGCTCGTCAGGCTCAAATTCTCACAACGTAAAGGGGTTATGTGTACGAATCTCTCAAAGCAGCGGTATATCTATCAGGCAGACACGATTCAATCAGTCGTGCATATCTTAATTGCTCACAAAATTCATGTCATGCAAACCAACTCCAGATAAGCAAGTAATCATGACTGAGTTCAATAAATCATGCCTTTCCAACGAACTTAATGACTCACGGACACGTCATAAAAAAAAATTTACGTAAGTTCTCGACCTACTTTCCCTCCCCACACTTAAGACGTATGTTGTCCTCAACGTAAAAATGAACAAAGAAAGGGAAAAGAATGTTAAAAAGAACGGGACTCCCCTGACGAATAAGTGACGTGGTCGTGATTGGACACGTGAAGGTCGTGGATCGTGATATCCTGACATAACTAAAAAAAATGAAACGTAAAAAGGAACTAGACATAGATAATAATAGTAGATATATTCATATGCATCATAGTCATGGGAAAATAAAAGAAAGTACTAGATAGACAAAACCTGGGTTGCCTCCCAAGAAGCGCTTCATTAACCATCTTTAGCCGGACGTGCTTTTGTTCGCTTAGGGTGGCTGGAGTCGAGGTACAGCACCTCTTTTCTGCTTAAGTCTCCCTTGCTTACATCCATACCTTGTAGTTGCCGCTTTTCGCCGGGCAGCGGTCTCAGCTCTAGTGGCGGTCGCTCCTCGACTGGGCTCTTGTCCTTAACTTCTTTGTTGTTTTTGCCGATGATCATCGTGGGCTCGTCGACTTCCTCCTTGCTCAAAACTTGTGATAAACCTTGCACGGGAGACGAGAAATCATGCTCACAAGCATCTAAGTAATAACACTTATCCTCATGCTTATTACTTTTTTTCATTGAATCAGCCATATTGAACGTAACATTTTCACCGTCTACGTTCATAGTCAATGTTCCATTCCTAACATCTATCAGAGTCTCACCTGTAGCTAAGAATGATCTACCTAAAATTAATGGAACATTTTCATTCTCGTCCATCTCTAAGATCACAAAATCAGCAGGGATAACGAACTTATCGACCTTAACTAGAACATCCTCGATAACACCTCGAGGGTATTTTAAACGATCTATCGGCCAACTGAATACTCATCCTAGTGGGTCGTGGTTCACCTAATCCTAAGCGCTTAAACATGGAATAAGGCATCAAATTTATACTAGCGCCTAGATCAGCTAAAGCATGCTCAACTACTGAGTGACCTATACGATAAGAAATAGTAAAACTCCCTGGGTCCTTGAGCTTTTTCGGTATCTTGCTCTGGAGTATCGGTGAGCACTCTCCTCGTAGGTATACCGTGGAGACATGTTCGAGCTTCCGTCGATTCGTCAGCAAGTCTTTCAGGAACTTCGCGAAACTGGGCATCTGCGTAATAGCTTCAACAAATGGTAAGTTAATATGTAGTTCTTTGCACATACCCATAAATCTGCTGAATAACGCCTCATCTTTGTCCTTCAACCGTGCTGGATAGGGAACCTTTGGCTGGTACGGCCTCACTGGTGGCCGCTCGATCTCCTTTTCCTTTTCCTTTTGGGGTGCGGCCTCCTCCTTTTTAGATTGGACCTTCTCTTTTTCAGGTGCAGCTTCCTTCAACCGAGCTGGGTACGGGATCTTGGTTGGTATGGCTTCACGAATGGTTGCGTCTTACCCTTGTCATCCTTGACCTTCTCGACTCTGTCGCCCTTGCTTTCCTTCACTTCTGGCTCGCCGTGGCCCTCGAAATCGACTTTCTCCTTTAAATTCTGCTTGGCGGGAGCTTCTTGTAATCCTCTCCCGCTCCTCAGGGATACCGCATTGCAATACTCCTTGGGGATTGTCTCGGTGTAGCTCGGGAGTGATCCTTGATTTTGCCCCGCCAGCTGCTTTGCTAATTGCCCCACTTGCTGCTCAACCTCTTGATCGAGGCGTCTGTATTCTGAGCA
The DNA here is from genome assembly GCA_027422505.1 of Craterostigma plantagineum. Taxonomy (NCBI): domain Eukaryota; kingdom Viridiplantae; phylum Streptophyta; class Magnoliopsida; order Lamiales; family Linderniaceae; genus Craterostigma; species Craterostigma plantagineum. The sequence continues at coordinate 30,883 of JAPQWV010001454.1, read as the reverse complement.
CGGATGTCATTCACTTCCATGTACTCCTCCATCTTTGTCATCCGATTCTCATGGGCTGCGGTGGTGCTGCTGAAGTTCGTGAGGAGCGTTTTCATCATATCCTTCATCTCCTTCATATCATCAGATCCTCCGGCGTGTGTGTTCTGATATTGGCGTGGCACCCTGTTTTGGAAACTAGACGATCTGGGGTGAAATCTCGGCGGTCCTTGCCCCTGATGATTCTGATTCTCGTATGCCAGATTGGGATGCACTCGAGGCTGGTAACTTCGCTGGTCACCTTGGTAATTCCCCATGTAATCTACGCGCTCCAGCGACTGCCCGGGTTGGCAGTCAGATGTTTCGTGGGCTGCACCACAGATCCAGCACAGTGGTAGATACGGTGTCTGTTGCAATGGTGCGGTGGTCGTCACGGCGTTCACGGACTGTGTCTGCCCGGATTTCGGGAGTAGTGCGCTAATGACTGTCTGCAACTGAAAATTCGTCGCCGCGATTTGTTGCTAGAGCGCCTCGAAAGTGGCATTAGTGGCCGTCTCCTCGCTAACTCCGAACACTCCTGGCGTCTTCATCCTCGTATTGCCCCTCATGAAGCTGTTCCTCGAGTAGTCCTCAATCAGTTTCCAATCGTCGGTCGCGTTGAGCTTCACGAGTCCTCCTGCTGTGGCTCCATCTAGCATGTGAATTGTCTGGTCGTTGATCCCCTCGTGAAATCGGTTGATCCGGGCTGCCTTTGACATCCCGTGTTGTGGGCACCTCTTTAGTAGCGCCTTGTATCGCTCCCAAACCTCGTAGAGGTTTTCTGAATACTTCTGATGAAACAGAGAGATCTCCGTTTTCAGTCTGAGCACCTTCGACAGTGGGAAGTAGTGGCTGATGAAGGCGGCTCGCATCTCCTCCCAGGTAGTGATCGATCTGGGCGGCAACATGTCTAACCAGTCCATCGCCCTGAACTTGAGAGAGAACGGGAATAGCATCGTCTTGATCGCATCGCCCGAGACCCCGTTGATCTTGATGGTGTCGGTGACCGTCAAGAACGCCTTCATATGGGAATAGGGATCATCGTCGAGATTGCCCTCAAACTGGGCTGTCTGGAAAATCATTTGAATCCAAGAGTGCTTCAGCTCAAAGTTGTTATTCTCGATCGGCGGGATGACAATCGCCGACTCAGTACCGCCTAGCGCGGCATTCTTGAGAAGATCTTGTAGTGATGGCACCTCCTCGTGGATGGGCACTCTATGGTCCGCCATGTCTACTTCTGTATCTGGACTAAAAGAAAATCGACCCGTAGAAGAAATAACGAAAACAACAATGACTAAAAGACAAATAACGCAAATAGTAGAAAAAAAGGTAAACTTCAAATAAAAATGGCTAAATTACCGAACTACGGTGTTCCTAATATCAATCTATTCCCGGCAACGGCGCCAAAAACTTGATCGACACGTGGTGTGCTAATGTAAATTGCAAGTGCGACAAGTGATAATATAAAACAAATACCCAATTACTGTCACCAACGTGCGATAGGCAGTGGACCTATCGTGTGTAGTGCAGTAAAGTGAGTAAACGAGTATCGAACACGAGGAATAAATTGACTACTAGTATTAACCTATCGACTCGATATCTAGCCTAAATAAAATACACAGATGGTGTTGCGAACTATCCTAATCGATTACCCCTAAATCAACGAGAGATTCAAAGAACATGCCTAAACTAATAAGAGAGCTTTCAGATAATAAAGATGTGCTCGGGATTCGAATCCCGCTAGGTATTATTGCCTAAGACAATGAAATATCGTTCCTACGTGGTTAAGAATAGATCGCAGTAATTTCCTACCCTCTCGCGAATTTGCTGTCGCCCTAGACGCTCGCAGGGATCTAAGAATTAAGTATCACTAACAGCGAGGGTCGAGTATTTGCTTTCGCCCTATACTCGAATCCTATCATCTACGAAAGGCCTAATCGTTATTTAGCTGTCACCCTAAATGATTTTCCATACATGCACTTTATCACATAGACATGTTAAAGCGAAGAAGCAATTTCATAGAACGATAAATAGTCTAAACACGAGTTACGATAAAGATATGTCTTAAATACAAAATAACCTAGCGTTCATCTAATTCCAAACACATAGGGAATTTAGCTACTCATAATTGAAGGAAAAACAACGAAAGAAATAAGGAACGAGAAAGAAAGATCCATGATCTTGGTGTACTGATGATCTGCGATGGTAGTGTGGATGAATCTTCGTTCTTTGTTCAATTCGGCGTGATTGCGTCGTTGATCCGTCTCTCACGCTCTGGGATGTATTTCCCTATTCTTTTCTGCTCTTTTTCATCTCTGGGGGTTTAGGGTTGATATCTGGTAAGTGTCCCCATTTTCTGGATCGAAATCGGGCCTTTATAGTGAAATTCAACACCGTCACGGCCTGGGACATGATAGGTCACGGCCGTGACACTCTCTGTGCACAAAATGAGCTCACTGCCGCGCGTCACGGCCTGGTGCAGTAGTGTCACGGCCGTGACACTCTCAACAGCTTTGCGGCAGTTGCGTATTTCTCTCAGATGGAGGGGTAAACGATGTCTGATTGACCTAAAATTTTAGCCATAGATAGAAGACTTGCCATTCTTGACTCTGACCAAAGGAATTCGCAATCTGAGATCTAGATTGAGAGATATGAGTTTTTAGTCCGTTGCTACTTTTCAGGCGGGCTTCACGGCCGTGACTGTGCTCTGCATCGTTTGGCTTCCTTTTCTGCCTCTTGTCACGGCCTGGTGCAATGTATGTCGTGGCCGTGACGGAGACCAGTGTCCTTTGGCTTCTGTTCTGTCCATTGTCACGGCCTGGTGCAAGGCGTGTCACGGCCGTGACACATGACTTATTTCTTCATACTTGCTCCGTCTTGCCTCATTTTCGCTCCTTTTCTCCCGAGAGCCGTCCTAAGGTCCTTCAATATTGAAAGAAGTGTAAATATGGCGAATAAATGTATAAAATGATGGCTAGAGCTCTATTTTAACCCAATTAAATACTACGATAAACGTAGTGAATACGTTTATCAGTCTCCATTGGTCGAAGTGCAAATCCCCGATGTAGATGATACACTAATAGACGTCGTGGCTACTGAGATGGCGCTCGAGGCTCCTGAACATGAATATCAGGTGGAGGTGCCCGTACATGTAGGCGGGCTTGAAGAGCCTATCGAGGAGGTCTACAAGAAGCACAGCCCGAGGTTGAAATGGGGCAAAGCTCGCTTCCACGGGTGACAGATCAGGCTCCTGAGGACACAGATCGTGACCTCACTCCTCACACAGCTACCCTATCCGACACGGGAGGAGATTAGCCTGATAAGACGGACTCCCAGACGACTCAGTATACAAATGGAGTCCCTCTTCCCCGCCGTCACCACCGCACCAGATACCATACAGACCACTTCTACAACTGTTGCCGGCACTTCTTCGCTCAATCTTGAGCCGCAACCAAATCTACCGGTGTCTGGTCCGTAGGCCCAAACCGAGCCTGCCGTAACACCCATAGAGCAGAATCTTCAAGATTCGACGAGGATTGGGTGGAAGTCTCATACAGTCACAACCTCAAGTGATGTGAGCCAACCTGAGGAGCCGGTGTCTGCTCTAGGGTTGATAACAGGCGACATCAGTCGTCCTGGAACATCCGAGGAGGCGTCCGCACCTTTTGTGACCAACGAGCGATTCCAGGCCGCTCTTTCTGCCGCTGTTCAATCCATGGAAGATAAGATCATGGAGAGAGTTCTCCACGCCATCGAGACATCCCGAAGAAATACCGGAAAGCACCTGTCTCTGAAGGCCCTTCGTCACAAACCATCCTCACACCTCCACAACCCACACCCACCGACCTTTAGCCACTTCATCCATCCTCATCAATCCATACACCATAACCATAACCGAGCTCCACGACATACTACTCGCCCGCTTGATCGGCGCTCCATTCGGTCGCCTCAAGAAGAATCTCTTTATAGGCGATTGGTGGATCATCCTGAGCTACCTCCTGAAACTTGTCGAGGCCAAAGCTCCCACTCAAGGCGCAAACATGACCATCTTGACGATCAGGACACTCATGAGGGGGTGAAGAGGCCACGGACATCTACAAGTGGCCAAGGACAAGGCTTGGGCGCGATGCAAACAAGCGCTGGAGCAGGTGAAATCCAAACCCAAATCTAAACACAAACCACCCACACCACGCACCGCACCACCACTCTAACCCATATCGACCCACCAACCTTTCACCTCCGGATGCCTCCGCCCACACCACCGACTCTGACAAGCCCTGCTTTCGGAAGAAGAAGCAAGTGCGGCCATGCTCGTACCTCTGGCACAAACCCAAGCTACTCCCTCAACAGCTCCAGAACAACCGGGCCCTTCAGGACACGGCGTCAACCCACATGAATATCTCGACAAATTCATATTTCAAGAACAGTGGGCGACCCATTATATGCCCGAGGAGAATCAAGTACAACGGCTTAAGGAAGTTCGACAAATTTTGCAACAAGCTTCGGTGGACCTCGTGCTGATAGATGACGACGAACTTCAGGAAGGTATAGACCACGAACAAGATCCCATAGGGCTTTCAGAGTTGATCACTCAAAGAGCGGTTTCCCCCACAAGACAAATGCCAGGGACCATTCGGATCGACACGCCGTGGGAGAATATCCTAATAGAGATACCCTTCCTCGAAGAAGTCCGTGAGAATATTTGGAGGTCACCGGACAGAATCAAGAAGCCGAACGAATTTGAGCTGAGAGGGATCTCTCACTAGGATCAGCAGAAGAGGATGACCTACCTCTGGATGCTGACTCAACTTGGACCAGATGTAAGGCTGGGGATCCCAAAGTAACGACTGAAGAGTCACTTCAAGTAGCTATCCCCAATATGCCAACTCCTCAGCGTCTACTGTGCAAAAGGAGGACTTCCAACACATCACTATATCATCGAGCGAATAGATAGAACCCGAGAGGATCTGAGTGAGAGCGACCTACCGTACCTCCGTGCCAACGAGGTATACAACCTCTATCAGCTGTACGTGGAGAAGTACAAGGGTCCTCAAGGCTTCATCAAAAACGAAGGCCTCGAAGGGCTCTACTGGTTCATGATGCGCAAGGTCAAATACTTTGCAGTGCATGACCTTCACATGGCTCTAGAGAGCAACATGATGATGGTCAACATGGTCGAACCACTCAACAAATGACCTGAGATCGAAGGGCTTCCAAGCAATCATGTGCACATCAGCTCAGTCATCGGCATCACCTACAACAATCCAATTGCCAAGAAGACTAGGATGATGCTGAATACAGAGATTCATAAGTTTTGCAACGGAACGCTAAAGGTCTTCAGGAGGAATATCGAGCAGAGATTGGAAGAAATCAACCGAGAGACGATGCTGAGAATCCACAGGTTCGTGAGAGAACAGCCGCTCCTGATGAAATTGCTAGATGACGTCGAGGAGCGTCTGAAGCTGAGGGAAACAGTTAGAAACTATGAGTATGCGCTGGGCTTGCCAGATCATATTACGCCCGACGAGGACAAACAGCGCGGAAACGCAATCAAGCACAAAGGGGGAGATTTTTGAGTATATATTTTAATTGTGCTTGATTTTATTAGTTGTCCTTGTAATTAGGGACGTTTTGTATAGTAGTCCTTAGATTAGGACTAGTTTGATTTATACCAAGTTTGTTTGGTATAAATACATGTAAATGAATTGAGCTGAATAGAGAAAGTTTTGGAAATTGATCCGAAAGGCTTGCAATTCAATTTCTAGAGAGAGAAACAATAGTAACTTTCTCACTCTACTCGAATTCTCTCTCTTGTTCTTCATTTGAGTTTTTCGATCAAAATTCAATGTCTACCATAATCATCGAATTACTTAGAATTCACGCCTAGGATCATTGAGTTGTTAATCGTAGGACCTAACAATTGGTATCAGAGCTTCATTCTGTTTTGAATCGAAAATTGTTAGATTTGGATCCAAAATCATTTTTCTGATTATTGTTCATCGAAGAATAGTTTGGCGCGAATTTTTTTTTTTCGATCCAATAGCATAATTCTGTGCTTAATTGACTTGAATTTGATGTTTCTGTGCTTGTTTAAGTGTTAAATTATGATCGCGATCAGATTTGTAGCTGTTTGAACTTCGTTTTTTGGATTAAATCGATTCTGTGATTTACTGTTGCGAAGAACATGAAGAACACGTTCTGATTTTGATCAAATTCGACATATTTGGTTCATAACGTGTTTAATTACCTGAAATTTCACTGTCTAATTCCTTGTTTTTGCTTGAATATGTGTTAATCGTATTCTGCGAATTTTTCTCGATCGTTCTAATTTTTCTCGCTAGGTTTACTGTCGGATTAATTTCTCGTTCGAAAAACTTGGCGCGAGAATTTTTCTCGGTCAGAATACGAAGTCAGCGCTAGAACCGTCAACACTAGAAACGATTTTAGTTAGAAATATTTCTCGAGCATTATACAGCGAATTTTTTTTTGAGAGAGACCAAATTTGACTTTGCATGCGTAAAAACTTTCTCTCGAAAAACTTTTTCGGTCAGACATTTAAAGTTTGACTAAGCTAAAAATCATTTACACGCGAGAAACTTTTCTAGTCAACAGACTTATTTTGACTTGTCGAGAAACTTACAAACGTACTGTTTCTTTACGATCGAAATAAATTCACGATCTGGAAATTTTTCTCGACCGAAACGATTTTGGGCAATTTATTTCGCTCGAAAAATATTTCGCTGACAAACGCACGAGAACAGTACACATTATATTCTATTTCTACGAAATTATTTTCGATCAAACTTTAAAGATTGAATCGAAAATAATTCTCGAACTATTTCTCGAATCAAACGCTACTAACGAACTTTGTGACTTGTGAAGCACATTACATCATCTTCAAACGACAAAACACTTAACGAAGATCCTTCAACAAGTCAACTACAACACAAAATGGATGCATACTCGCTCGGAAATGACAACCGTGCGCCAATTTTGCAACGAGGCCAATATATCGTGTGGAGAAGCCGCTTCCTCAATTTCATTGCTTTAAAAGATCAAGCAGAGAATTTACTGAAATCACTAGAAGAAGGACCGCCACAGTTTTGGGTGCATGTCCCCGTTGATGAAACGGCAACCCCTCAAATTCCCGCGTCTAGGCGACTGAAGAAGCCTAGGAAGTACACAATCGAGGAGAGGGCTCGGGCTAAGGCTGATCTAGTAGCCATGAATACCCTCATGCAGGGCATCCCCAACAACATATATAGACAGATTGATAGCCTTTCACCGGCTAAAGGAATGTGGGATGAACTGCATAGGATGATGCAGAGGACGGAAGTTGGCATAAAGGCCAAAAAGGCGAACATTCTCACTACTTACGACTCCTTCAAAGCAAAGCCGGAGGAGAGTCTATATGAGATCTACCAAAGATACCTCACTCTTCTCAACGAGATGAGAAAGATAGAAATCACGAAGACCAATATGGAGAAAAACATCAGATTTCTGTCTTCTCTGCCCGCGGAATGGAAGAAAATATCCACTCAAATTCGACAAAATAAAGATCTAGAGGAGTTGGATATCCATGCCGTGTTTGACAATCTCGCACAACATGAGGATAATATAAGCGAGATTCACAAGGAGCAGAAGGGCAAACAGACCGAAGACACTGTTGCCTTGGTCTCGGAGAAGAGGAGCTCGAAATCAAGAAAAGAAAAGATCGTTAGGCCTCCTTCTCCTTCAGAATCGGAAGAAGAGTCAGACTCCGACGTCGAGCCAAACATGAAAGCCCTAGGAAAGCAGTTGGCTCTAATAGGAAAAATGATGAGTAAGAAGTGCTTCAAGAAGAAGTCTTCAACCTCAGCCAACAGACTTCGGACTACAAGCTCTAAAAGCAAAGAACGTGCACCAGAGAGCTCCGAAGTCAAGAACCCAAAAGAGGCTAACAAATGCTTCAACTGTGGCAAGCCAGGTCACTTTGCCAGAGAGTGCACTCTTCCAAAGAAGAGAGAAGCCAAATACTACTCCAGGAAGCTCCAATTGACTAAACAGAAGGAAGCTGGAGTAGCTCTCATGGCCGAACAAGACCAATGGCTCGAGGAGACGTCGAGTTCCGAAGCAGAGAATTTAGCCCTCATGGCCCGTCTCCACAATGAATCCGATGCCGAAACATCCAACCGGACGGACGAAGAAAACGCATCCACCTCGTCAAAAAAGGTAGTCTCTTCTTCCATATTATTGACCATGTTGGAATCATATCAAACACAATATGCTAACATGAAACGTGAGCAGAAAAGTATTAAGGAAGTAGAGGATAAACTTGCGAGATCTCAGGAGAAGATAGATAGTCTCGAATCTGAACTTAAAAGCTCTAGTGCTAAAATAGAAGAACTTATAAGAGCTACATTCTAGAGAGACTAGTCAACCTCAAATAGGACAGCATAGTGAAAAGATTAAGGAATTAGAAGATAGGCTAGCAAATAATTACAATTGCCTGGTTAGGAATCTCAATGAGAAAGCTATCCTAAATTGTAGGATAACTGAAGCTACCACTAAGATCACTAACTTAGAAGCTGAACTAGAAATATCAAATGCTAAGGTTAGTGAGCCTAGTAAGGAACTAGATGCCTGTCAAGCCGCTAAACTAACGGTAGAAAATAATTACGCTCTCCTAAGTGAGGAACGCAAGAAGTTATATGCAAAAATTAAAAAATTAGATGATCTTCTTACGCGTAGGGGACACTATGAAGAGATGATATTCTTAAACAAGCCCAGAGTTCTATAATCCAATAGAAGGCATAGTGTCACTAACCACATGTTTTACGGAAGAAAGAAATATATGATATAAGAAAATGGGTTTAGCGGCAACCTATCTTAGAGACTTTACGGAATCGCCATATGAAAATGCTTTCGATTCATCCATTAGTTAAGCCTCACATGGGCCTGAAATCCCCTTTGACTACAATGAACTAAATGAAAGAGACAAAAATAGGAAACTATCTCTAACACCTGTCAGTGATTTAGTTCAAGTTCTACCTCCTGACTCTCAAACACACTACGAGGAAGTCAAAAACGTTAATTATCAAAATTCTCTCTACAAACCCCTATCATAAAACAGATAGAGGAGTCACAGGCAAAGTTAGATAAAGAACGAGAGAATTTCGAAGATGAAAAGAAAAAGTTCTTTAAGGAGATGGAAAATTTCAAGGCTTCCTCATCCTCCCAAACTACCTCTCACGCTTTTATGAAAAGCGTGAAGATCGAAAAATCGCCTTCGAAAGATCAAAAGTGCATTAATAATTCTATTAAAAGTGCTAAGACTAATTCCATTACACATGCGTCCACAGGGAGCGTAGGGCCAGCACTGAAAACGAAGGCGAGAGTGTCTAGTACTAAGATAAAGAAGGAGCCGGTAGATTCGAATGTTTCTAAGAATGTCACTCCTGTTAAAATAAAAGGCACTCGTAGTAATAAAAGAGCCATTTCTACGTTCAAAATAATTGCTTCTACTTGTTCACTTCAGCCTATCACCTTTAGAAGCAACAATTTCGAATTAGGCTCTACCTCAAAAATTACCATTAATCATTCTGAAACAAATGCCACAAGGAAGACCCGTAGGAAACAAGATCTAGCCATAAAGAAAGCTTATGGCGCCGTACATGCCTGTCCTCACCTAAGGTATCCCGTAAAGATTGAGTCCCCCAAGTACCTTAGGAGATTATCGAGAGAAAAGATCTTTTTCCTCGGTCAAACCTTCCAAAGCATTTGTACGTGCTGAAATTAACCTTTCTCTGCAAGGTTCAACCCAAATGGGTTCCTAAATCTCCACCTAGGACGACAAAAGCCGAAAAGGCCAAGTCTCCTATAGAGGCATAACCCAAACCACTTCTCCGAAAGTGGAATGGGTTATTAAAACTCCTCCAATAAAATTTAGGAATCATATCTGAACCCAAAACTAAATTGCTAATCTGAGAGGACCCGTGCTTAAGTGGGTACCTAAAGCTCTCTAAATTGTTTTGCAGATCCATCATGTGTGGTACCTCGACTCTGGTTGCTCCACACACATGACTGGTAATCAAGAGCTGCTGAGCAACTACAAAGACCGACCAAACGGCAAAGTTAGATCGGAAACAATGACTCAGCTCCAATTCTTGGATTTGGAGATATCATTCTGGAGAATCTGACAATAAAGGATGTCTCGTATGTCGAAGTCCTCCGCCATAACTTGTTCAGCATAGGCCAGTTCTGTGACAAAGGGTTCCAAGTGGTCTTTCATGCTGACTGGTGCAGAATTTTGGATAGTCAGGACACAGAACTCCTTCAAGGACTTCGGAAATCCAATCTTTACACGATCAACCTGAGGTCCGTGCGGCCCTCGACAGCTGTATGCCTCATCTCTCAGATTGATTTACAGAGGAACAGCCTATGGCATCAACGACTGTCTCATCTGAATGTGAAAGCTCTCCAATGCCTTTCTACGAGAAAGTTGGTCCACGGTCTTCCAACTATACCACTACAAGGGGGCATCAATGTTCGCCATGTCAATTACGAAAAATGAAGCGAGCGTCTCATCATGTTAAGCAAATTGCGTCTACTAGTCGCCCATTGGAACTAATCCACATGGACCTCTGTGGGCCAATGCAGACACAGAGTATCAATGGACGCAAGTATGTGCTAGTTATCGTCGATGACTACTCTCGCTACACGTGGACAAAGTTCCTCCGAACCATAGATGAGACGGTGACTTGATAACCAACTTTGTGAACACGACTCAGAATTCGCTACAACAGACCATTCAAGTTATTTGAACAGACAATGGCACTAAGTTTAAAAATAATCACCTCAGTGAGTTTTATCAAAACTTGGAATTAGTCAACAATTCTCAGCCGCAAAAACACCTCAACGAAATGGGGTCGTTGAAGGAAAAACCGAACCCTAGTGGGAGCAGCTCGTACAATGCTGATTCATTCAGGACTTCCGCACTTTCTGTAGGCTGAAGTAGTCAATACCGCTTGTTTTACCCAAACCAGGATGGTGGTTCACAAACGGTTCAACAAGACTCCGACGAGATTGTGAATAATAGAGTGCCCAAGTTCCTTAAAGTCTTCGGGTGCAAGTGCTTTGTGGCGAACGACAGAGAGCAACGTGCAAAGTTCGACCCTAAAGCATTTGAAGCAACATTCGTCGGGTATTCTTCAACATCCAAAGCATACCGAGTATACATCAAGTCCAACCGCACAATTAAGAAAAGCTATAATGTCACTTTTCACGAAGTGAACGAGATGGCTTCTGGTCACTTCAGTCCAGGACCCATACTCAACACGTTGGCTTCTGAAGACAACATCTCAGAACCAGTACTCACTGGTGTGTTGGCATAAAACTAACAGAAGATGGCAAAAAATCAGCAATCACCGCCAGATGAAGCTCTGAGACTTGTGTTAGAAGACTTGGATTCGCTTTATGAGCCTTACATCCGTCGGTCAATCCTACACCCGACGAGGCCGATGTACCAAGTTCTTCAACTGACCTTAACTCACCCGATTCAGATTTGCCTCGGAATAATGAAGAACCTACCGTGAGTGTGAGTGAGAATCATTGGAGCCCAGTGCAGATGTGGAACTTCCTCACACAAATGAACAATCGGAAATCGTTGGAAATCTAGACCCACAAATGGCTGATGCATCTTCCTCAGCCTTGCCACATGAGCGCAAGTGGACTAGGCCCACCCGGTTGATTAGATAATTGGCGATCTTTCGAGCGGAGTAAGGATACGGCATCAACACAGTCTTTTCAGCTGCTTCCTGAGCCAAAACGAGCCTACTAAGGTAGCAGACGCACTACGAGACCCGGATTGGATAATTGCGATGCAAGAGGAAATCAACCAATTCGAACTTCTTCAAGTGTGGACCTTAGTACCCCGTCTGCGTGGGAAAACAATTGTCGGAACTAAATGGGTATTCAAAAACAAGAAAAATCAAGATGGTGAAGTGATCCGGAACAAAGCAAGGCTAGTTGCGGAGGGATACAATCAACAGGAAGGCATCGACTACGACGAGACATATGCTCCTGTTGCCCGAATCGAAGCTATCCGTCTTCTACTGGCTTATACGGCTCACAAAGACTTCAAAGTCTATCAGATGGATGTTAAATGAAGAAGTCTATGTCGCTCATCCGGAAGGCTACGTTGATCAAGAACATCCTGATCACGTCTATCGATTGGAAAAAGCTCTCTATGTACTAAAACAAGCCCCACGTGCTTGGTACGATATCCTGAGTGAATTCCTCGTGAAGTCTGGATTCATACGAGGAACGATACACACAACCCTCTTCATCAAATGGCAAGACAAAGATCTGATGGTCGTTCAAGTATACGTCGACGACATCATCTTCGGATCAACTAATCCACGGCTTTGCACGAAGTTCGGAGATCTAATGAAAAGCAAGTTCGAGATGAGTCGCATGGGAGAGATGCAGTTCTTCTTAGGACTACAAGTCAGGCAACTCGAAGATGGGATTTTTATCACTCAAACAAAATACATCAAGCATATTCTGAAGAAGTTCCATCAAGACCAGAGTAAGCCTCTCAGCACTCCTATATCACCAAGCTGCAAGTTGGATGCCGGTCCCTCTGGCAAGTCGGCCGACATCACACTGTACCGCAGCATCATTGGATCTCTTCTCTACCTCACTTCGAGCCGGCCAGATATCATGTTGCCACCTGCTTATGTGCCCATTTTCAAGCAGATCCCAAAGAATCTCATATGCTCGCGGTTAAAAGGATTATGCGTTACCTTAAGGGCACTTCTACCCTTGGACTATGGTATCCAAAGGGTACGAACTTCAAACTTATCGGCTATACTGACGCTGATTATGTAGGTTGCCGAATGGACAGGAAAAGTACGTCTGGTGGCGCTCAATTACTAGGCGAAAAGCTGGTCTGCTGGTCATCCAAAAAGCAGAACTGTGTGTCAACTTCGACGGTCGAAGCGGAATACGTGGCTGCTGCAAGTTGTTGCTCCCAGATGCTGTGGATAAGGACTCAGCTTCGCGACTATGGGTACAATTTAAATAATATACCCATATATAGTGATAGTTAAAGTGCCATCGCCATTCTTGCAATCCTGTTCATCACTCACGCACAAAACACATAGACATTAGATATCACTATATCAAAAATCACGTAGAAAAAGGCACCATAGATATGTATTTTGTGAACACGGAGTTTCAACTAGCCGACATTTTCACCAAGGCTTTGGATGAGAAACGATTCCAATTCCTTGTCGGAAAATTAGGCAAGTTGAATCTTCCGTTATGTGTGCATTACCTGATTTTCTGTGCTATCATATGCTCTATTTTATGTGTTTTCCATGCTTACTTTTTCTTTGTCTTGCATGACAAAATATATATATATATATATGTATATATATACATATATAAGAAAGAGGGGATGACGAAATCCTTTAGGATGCTTTGATCTGAAGTCACTTAGAATTTTACCTTGACATGCGATCGATTTAATTGCTTAATTTTGTCAGTCTATGTCGCATTCTTGTGTCTAAAGGTCATTAGGTTGCTCCACTAGACACAAAGCCACTTTACATATGGCAGGATTCAAGCCTTGTTCCTTTTTCTTTCTTTGGATCTATTTCTCGAGTGAGTCACACATCAATTACTTGTCTCACCTAGTGATACTTGGCTTCATACTCACCTTGCCGTAGATCGTTAGGAAAATGATAAGGGCGCTTAGGTTATTCCTCACCCGGCCTTATAACATATTTCCCTCACATTAGCCCTTAGTCATCCACTTTGAGCCATCACCGATGTCCTTTTCTTCCTTTGAATCCCATTCCTAGCCTTCAACCGTATTCTATACTCTTCGGATGGCTGTTCAAACGAGAAAAGGAGGGGGACAAAATAAGGAGGATGATGACAAAAGAAGGCATTGCTCAACGCGCACAAATCAGACCAAAGGAACCTGCTTTCCGACTATCTCTTAGAAGGTGGCATGGACCCTGCTGTGAACTTCTCCAACGATATCTCGTACGCTCGTCAGAACGGCTGGAAAGAGGAGCACCACGAAGTGAACTTCTCCAACGATAATCCGGTCTTATATCGGGAAACGAGAAGAGGAGCGCAGCCTTGGCTACGAATTCCATAACCGTGAACTTCTCCAAAAAGATAATCTCTGAAACCTCTTTAGAGATAAAGAGAAGAGGAGCACGGTATCGGCCCGAGAACCAACACAAGAAGAACTTCGCCTACGGTAATCTCCTATGGCCTCGTGGAGAAGCGGAGCTTCAGCTTGAGCATAGCATAAAAAGGGATAGTTCTTAAAAGAAAAGAGGGAGAAAAGATTGAAAGAAGAAAAACGCCGAAAAAAAGAGACGGACGTAGAAATGGAAGATGACGAAGAGATAAGCTCACTTTCCTCTAAATTCCTTCCCTTCTAAGTCCTAGCCAAAGTAAAACCCTTACACCCCTTTGATTCAATCGACGGTCTCTCGCTTAGGTGAAATGATTAAAAATGCCTCGATCACAGGTAAATTGACTTAAAATTGATTGTGTTGACTTAAGTGATATAAATATAAACATCCCAAGTTAGAAATAATTGAGTGGAAGAGTGAACTAGTGAAAGTTGTCGAAATGGACCAGTCTATGAACTTAGGACTATAGTTTGACGACATGACTTGACGGCATTTTCTTCTTCAAATGTCTCGTAAATTTTAGGTGTGACGATTGATCGAAGCAAAGTAATCTGACCCCATACTATAATAATAGTAAAATACGAAAAAAATGAAAAATGAAAAAAAAAATGAAAAAAATTAAATAAACGTGAAAGGAAAAACCTCGCACATTTTTACATAAAATATTATGTTTCATATGCATGAATTGAATAAATGCGAATTTATTGACATCGCACATTCTAAATGCAATTGCATTGGTACTAAAGTGTTTAAAATGCGATAAATTTTTCATTGCTCTTACCCTCACGCAATATCTTCGATACATGTTTGTGGGGACCATGTATATGTGCTTACTAGGTAAATTGTGTATTTTTGCTTGTTACTTGAATTGATTTCATATGTTTGTTAATTCAATTCTGCGCATTATCTGAGGGGTGTAAATATAAATCGTGCATTAGCTCCAACTATTTTTTACGTTTTTCTCTAAGTATTTCAGATTTCCTCTAACAAATAAAGGAGTGAGACGTCGACACTACAAGACAAGGAGCTATTGTCACAGACCAAATATTTCAAAGGAAAACATGCCAAAATAATGGTTGATTAACTCTATTATTTCTAACGTTTTTTTCTAAGTGGTACATATTTTTTTTCTGTCAGGGGAGCTAGACGTTACTACACAGAAAATTCAGGGAGTTAATTGCATTTATTTTAATTCTGAGGGGGAGCTTTACAATGTGATTTGATTTGAAATAGGGGTCAATCTGAAAAGTTTAGAAGTACTTACTATCGAGAAAACTGGATATAAGAATTAATTAGAAATCATATGTTTCTCGATCGTAAACAGTGTCGGGAACGATTTTGATTGGCCGCGATAATTTGCGATCGAGAAATTGAATTGAACAGAAATTTTCGAATCAATATTTCTCGAGCGCAAATAGTAATGGGCCTGTTCCATTTAATCGCAAAATGTCTAATAAAACCCAACATTGACTTACAGCGAGTTAATAAAGTTACTTTCTTATCAATCGAAAAACTTTTTCTCACGCAACCCTAAATCGCAAAAAATTCTCTCTCGCAAAACACAGACAGTTTCGTTTTCTCAAAAATCTTTCGATTTTCTACAACAAATTGCCTGGTTAAGGTAGAAATGAGATTCTTTGACAAGTGCGTGTGATTTACCTTCGTTAGCATCTGCATTTTGAAGTTTTTCGCATGTTTAAGATTAGATTCTCGACTGTTCTTCAAAACTGGGATAACCGTACTATTTTATAGTGATTATGCTTGATTATGAGTTTTATCTGAGATTAATGCCTGCACGTAAGATAGTTTCGATGTTCTTTATGAATCTGGTAGTATGAATCTTCGGAAAATCTGCATCTTCGACTATAATTTGAGTTTAGATTAAACTGGGCATTTCAATGTTTGAAGCCATCGAAGAACTTTGTCGATCGCAAACAGTCTTAATTGAATTCCGAATTAATTGAGGTACTGATTGTATCGAATTAGTTTTTCGATCGATAAAATTCTGATTTAGTCGCTAAGAAGATTTTGACCGATAAATTAATTACCATCGAGAAATCTAATTTTTTTTTTTGCGAAAAACTTAAGCACTGAATAGACAATTTAGATGCAAATTAGATCGAGCGTAAAACTTACTATCGCAAAATAGAATTTTCAATTTAATTTCATTTCAGTCGCAAAAATTTAGCAGCGAAAAATTAATTTTTCAATGCTTAATTTTTCGATCGTAAAATTCGCCGCTTAGGATTTAATTGATCGAAAAAAATTTCTCTCGACGATTGACTTAGTTTTTCGTTGACTAATTTCTCGATAGAAATATAACGCAGCGAAAAACTTTCCTTATGATCGAAAATCACGTACCGCTCGACAACCTTCAAATCGAAAAATTTTATTCAATCGAGGAAAAATTCTCCATAGTAAACTTACCTGAGGAATAATTTCTCGATCGTAAATTTACGCGGAATTTTTCTCGATCGTAAAATTGATCGACTACAGTCTCACGATTTCCACTTCAACACATAGAAGATCTTTTTCTAGTCCTTTTACCCTGTAGCGAACATTAGCGAATAAAATTTCCTCGATCGCAAAATTATACGGGGTTATTTTCAATTGAAAGCAATGCGTAGGAAGTCAATTTCAAAACCAAATTTCTCGAGCGAAAAATTTCTCGGCATGAACAGTAACATTTCTCTCGATCAAATAGTTAGAAAATTTCGAATTATTTTCACGCATTACATGTTTAATTCGAATTTACAATCATGCCATTACATTTTTTTAAAATCAAGGATCCTATATGCATGCTACACAATTTCAATTCAAAAATTCATCAAACATGTCATGACTTGATACAATATTATAGTTTGATGAAATTAAATCAATTTTTACTAAAATCAAATTTATGAACTAATGAACTATTATATCTCTGTTTTCAGATGGATCGCTACCCTCGTTATAATAACATCTCTGAGCGTAATCTTTATCTGAAGGTTCAGAATACGAACTTCCAGCTCTATCCTGCAAGGGCAACCCCATTTGGCATGCATTGACGGTCACCGCATCCGTGCCAATGGTCTATCTCCAGCAATTCTCGGGTTGTATACAAGGAGTAGTGGCAAATGGGGCATTCTCCTTCTCACAATAACTGGGACGCGGCACATACATATGGACAAGAACCAGTTCGGGATGATTCTGGACTTGCCAGACAGCGAAAACTACGACCAGCTCCCATCAAACGCAGAAATGGTGCATGACTTCATGCAGATGGGATATCAAACACCGCTCACCAAGCTAGCTCAAGTCCAGAGCAGCGGTATCCCTCATCCCTGGAGGACACTGTTCGGCATTGTGAACAAGTGTCTATCACCCAAGCATGCTGGCTTCGACAAGGGCGACGGAAACATACTGCGGATCTTTCATGGACTCGCATTCTCCAGAAATTACGATTTCACGCAGCTGATCTGGAATGATCTTGCAGACCAGATACGGCTAAAGGAGAATTAGAGATCAAAGAATGTGCCCTACGCCCGATGGTTTAATGTGATCATCCGGGAATTCATGGAGTTATACGCACAGAACATTCCTCACCTGCCCCCGGTAGGAGACTATCAACCACCCCGGCTCAAATTCTTCCACAATTCATGGCTCACGGACTTGGACCAACCGTCGATGCCGATTCCGCTCAACCTTCTTCGGCTCGACCCCGCGGGACCCAAATATCAGAGATTCTGTCGGGAATATAATATCACCGAACAAATGATCATAGGGCCCCCGAAAGATTTTCAAATGAGCCATCCCCAACAACAACAACTGCCCAGCCCTGAGGACATGATTATTGATGAAGTCGCTCAGGCGCTAGAGCAGGAGCCTCCAACTCAGGACGAACAGATTCATGGTGTAGATGCCACTTTGATCGACGTTGTGGCTGCTGAGTTGGAACAAGAGGCTCCAACAAAAGAATTTCAAGTGGAAGTGCCCGTCTATGTTGGCGTGCTCGAAGAAGAATCCATTGAGGAGGTTCTTCAACCAATAGCACAGCCCGAGGTGAAATGGGCAAAGCTCGCTTCCACAGGTGACGGATCAGGCACTGGAGGACGTCGATTGTGACCCTACTCCTCATACAGCCACCCCATCTGACACGAAGTCTGATGAGGAAATCAGCCTGATAAGAAGGACTCCCAGGAGACTTAGCATTTAGTTGGAGTCCCTCTTTCCAGCCGTCACCACCGCACCAGACACCATGCTGACCACTTCTACGAGTGTTGCCGGCACTTCTTCGCTCGATCTTGAGCCGCAACCAAATCTACCAGTGTCTGGTTCGCAGGCGCAACCCGAGCCTGCCATAACACCCATAGAGGCGAATCTTCTAGATTCGACTCGAGGATTGGGTGGAAGTCTCATACAATCACAACCTCAAGTGACTGTGAGCCAACCTGAGGAGTCCGTGCCTACTCAAGGGTTGATAACAGGCGACATCAGTCGTCCTGGAACATCCAAGGAGGCGTCCGCACCTTTTGTGACTAACGAGCAATTCCAGGCCGCTCTCTCTGCCGCTGTACAATCCATGGAAGACAAGATCATGGAGAGAGTACTCCAAGCTATCGAGACATCCCGAAGAGATACCGGAAAAACACCTGTCTCTGAAGGCCCTTCGTCACAAACCAACCTCAACCCACACCCACCGACCCTTTAGCCACTTCATCCATCCTCATCAATCCATACACCATACCTATAATCGAGCTCACTCGCCCGCTTGATCGGCCTCTCCATTCGGTCGCCTCAAGAGGAATCTCTTTATAAGCGATTGGTGGATCATCCTGAGCCACCTACTGACACTTGCCAAGGCCAAAGCTCCCACTCACGGTGCAGACATGAAGATCCTGACGATCAGGTTCGGGCATCTACAAGTAGCCAAGGACAAGGCTCGGGCGCGACGCAAACAAGCACTGGAGCAGGTGAAACCCACTCACACCACGCACCGCACCACCACTCTAACCCATATCGACCCACCGACCTTTAACCTACGGGCGCCTCCGCCCACACCACCGATCTATTCAAGCCCCTTGCTTCCGGAAGAAGAAACAAGTGCTGCGATGCTCGTAGCTCTGGCACAAACCCAAGCTACTCCCTCAACAGCTCCATAACAATTGGGCCTTCAGGACACGGCGTCAACCCACATGAATATCTCGACAAATTCATATTTGAAAAACAGTGGGCGACCAATTATATGCCCAAGGAGCATCAAGTACAACGGCTCAAGGAAGTTCGACAAATCTTGCAACAAGATTCGGTGGACCTCGTGCTGATAGAAGACTACGAACTTCAGGAAGGGGTAGACCACGAAACAAGATCCCACAGGACTTTCAGAGCTGATCACACAACGAGCGGTTTCCCCCACAAGACAAATGCCAGGGACCGTTCGGATCGACACACTGTGGGAGAATATCCGAATAGAGATACCCTCCTCGAAGTAGTCCGTAGAATATTTGGAGGTCATCGGACAGATCAAGAAGCCGAACGAATTTGAGCTGAGAGGGATCTCTCACTAGGATCAGCAGAAGAGGATGACCTACCTCTGGATGCTGACTCAACTTGGACCAGATGTAAGGATGGGGATCCCGAAGTAACGACTGAAGAGTCACTTCAAGTAGCTATCCCCAATATGCCAACTCCTCAGCGTCTACTGTGCAAAAGGAGGACTTCCAACACATCACTATATCATCGAGCGAATAGACAGAACCCGAGAGCATCTGAGTGGAGCGACTACCGTACCTCCGTGCCAACGAGGTATACAACCTCTATCAGCTGCGTGGAGAAGTACAAGGGTCCTCAAGGCTTCATCAAAAAGGAAGGCCACGAAGGGCTCTATCGGTTCATGATGCGCCAAGTCAAATACTTTGCAGCGCACAATCTTCAGATGGCTCTGGAGAGCAACAAGAAGAAGGTCAACATGGCTGAACCGCTCAACAAAGGACCTGAGATCGAAGGCTTCCAAGCAATCATGTGCACATCAGCTCAGTCATCGGCATCACCTACACTATCCAATTGCCAAGAAGACTATGATGATGTTGAAGACATAGATTCATAAGTTTTGCGACGGAACGCTCAAGGTCATCAGGAGGAATATCGAGCAAAGGTTGGAAGAAACCAACCGAGAGAGACGATGCTGAGAATCCACAGGTTCTTGAGAGAACAGCCGCTCCTGATGGAATTGCTAGATGATGTCGAGGAGCGTTCTGAAGCTGAGGGAAACAGTTAGAAACTATGAGTATGCGCTGGGCTTGCGCAGATCGTATTACGCCCGACGAGGACAAACAGCGCGGAAACGCATTCAAGCACAAAGGGGGAGATTGTAGAGTATATATTTTAGTTGTGCTTGATTTTTATTAGTTGTCCTTGTAATTAGGGTCGTTTTGTATAGTAGTCCTTTGATTAGGACTAGTTGATATTTATACCAAGTTTGTTTGGAATAAATACATGTAAACGAATTGTGCTGAATAGAGAAAATTTTGGAAAATTGATCCGAAAGGCTTGCAATTCAATTTCTAGAGAGAGAAACAACAGTAACTTTCTCAGTCTACACGAATTATCTCTCTCAATCTTCATTTGAGTTTTTCGATCGATTCTAAATGTCAATCATTATCATCGAATTACTTAGAATTCATGCCTAGGATCATAGAGTTTGTTAATCGTAGGACTAATATCTTCCATTCACAAATTGTGGTAAAATCGTTCTTCGTTAGTTTAGTTGGAGATTCTAGGACCAATAAGTGGTATCAGAGCTAACACGTTTGGATTTTGAGTGAGATTTCTGAAATTTTTGGCTGTTTTTTTTTAATCCGAATTTCTACCTTGTTATTGAGTTTTTGTGTTAATTTATTTTTATTTTGCAAGCTCAAGAGCCAACTAGGATGTTTTCGAGTGATTTGAAGTGATTATCCAACATTTTTCAGTTGATTTGAGTGAGTTTAGGTATAAATCTTATCTGTTTTTTCGTCATTTTTCTTTCCAAAACCGGGTAGATGAATAAATCACCCGATTGCTACAGTACCCGGAATGCTACGGTACCCTTATTTGCTACAGTAATAGCCCGATTTGCAACAGTACCCGTATTTGCAACAACATTTTTTTATAAAGTTACAATCGCCCGATTTTTCTTAAAAAGGATTTTTATTAAAAAGAAAAACACACGGCGAAAGTTTAAAAAGCAATCGCCCGGTCAAAATAATTTTTGACAGTTTGAAACTCGCCACTAATAAACAATCGGCCGATTTCTCATTTTTTTCTTGGTCAAACACTCATTTTTCGTCAAAAGTAGAAGCAACATGTTGGTGAGTCACGGTTTCTGGATTGTTCCACTCACACATCGATTGTGACATTAATAAAACACAATCGGCCGATTGCTTTTATTGGTGAATCATCCATCGATTGGTCACTCACAGCGCCGGCAATTAAGCCCGCGGCCCGGAGGCCCGCCCATCCCGTCACGCCAAAGGGGCAGAACAGGCCTTGATTTTTTAGGCCCGGCAGAGGGCGGGCCTAGGCGGGGCAGGGCGGGTAAGCCTGCGGCCGCCCGCCTATATAAAAATATTATGCATTATTATATATTGTATTGGGTTGGGTTGATAAATATTATTGAAAATGTATGGGCTACCTATGGCATGTAATTGGCATTGCAAATGCTAAAGCGCAACATGTGATTTGCATTGCAAAAGCCCAAAAAGGAAAAAGGGTTCGCTGTTTCAACCGAGGGTTTCACTTCTTCCCAATATCTCAACTCAACCTCCACACACCACATCAGTGAGCACGATCCTCGTAACATCCATCCCACAAAACTATGTCTTTTGGCGAATCACCCAGCGAACTTTAGCTGCAGGTTGTCGGCGGCGTCGCCGGAGGCGGAGGGCGCTCTTTTCTCAAAGTTCCTTGCAACAACGTGAAGGAAGACGATGATTCTGACGACCCTCAACTCTTTTGACTACTTTAGGATCTATGAATCTAAGGTCAGAAAATGTAATCGCAGCGTAGCCACGATTGGACTGACTGGCCTTTTGCTCACCCCGGCGAAAAAGCCCGACGAAGAGACCCGTAAGCTGATGCACTTTGGACTATAGATGTTTTTCTTAAGCGGTAGGCGGGCAAAGCCCGCCAGGCCGCTAGGGGGTGGGGAGGCCTCCATTTCCCAGGTCACCACGTGGCGGGTATGCCTGCACCTGCCCCGCCAACTTGCGGGCTTTGGCGGGCTACGGGCGGCCCGCCCCACCGGTTCGTTTTGACAGCTCTAGTCACTCCCATATTAAGCCACTTGCAATAAAATAAAGGGAAAAGGAATTTGGTCCACTTTGAATTCAATTTCAGGAACTCAATTGCACGATTTTAATGAATTCACTGTAGGAATATCAATTACTCAATCGCATGATTTTGTACTGTAGCTAGAATTTGCAAATCGCTCGACTGAACTCTCGGCAGATTTCAGTCGTAAGACGTACAATCGCCCGATTCTGATCCTCTTTGAACAGTAATTCGCCCGAATTAAGTTCAGCAAATCTTCACTTTGCAAATTCGCCCGATTTTTGCTACCCCAGTTCGCCCGATCTCAAAACTTAGAATTTTCAGTCAAATCTTCATCATTCGAAACTTATTCGGGCTATCCAATTCTCACTAACTCACTTCAAAAACCACACTTGAATAAAAATATATTAGGTCTTAAAAAAACATTCAAGGCAATAAAAATACATTAAAAAACACTTTTATTTTTTCATCATTGATGAGACAAACATTCTGAGTCCACAAGCATAGCCAATTCTAACGCCCGTTTAAAATTTCCTTCCGATCCAAAAGTTTTCGGTGTAAACTGCTTTTCTTTTTAAATTTTTTAAAGCAGATCCACAAACGTGTCAATGAGTACATATCCAACGATCTCCTTTGAACATTCAAGGCATATTATAAAAAAAAAATTGGCATTGTCTCGAAGTTCCGAAATCATCACAAAACTTTCGGTGTACACCAAATGTTTTCAACACTTCAATTCTGGAAACTTCACTCGCACACGTAAGGATCCGCACAGCCAATCAATTAATGATACCCTTCCACAAGTCCCATGGTAAGAAAAACTCCGAGCCAATCAATGCTATAATTGCGGGAAACCTAGGCACACGGCTATAGACTACTTCCTACCCAAAAAGAAGATGAGGAGTACTTCTCCAGAAAATTACCACAGATTAAGCAAACGAAAGCTGGAGTAGCTCTGGTGGCAGAACAAGACTGATGGCTCGATGAAACATCTGAAAGAGACCAAGAAAATGTAGCAAAAATAGTCCTAGTAAAAGGAGCTATATCGGAGCAAAAGGACATGGAGCAGATGATGGTGGTAAAAACGAGGAAGCATATTCACAAAGGGAGGTAGAATCTATTGAACCTCTTTTGTAGTTAGAACTCCAAGAAAGATTCACAGCTTTTCATAGTAATTCAGCTTAATAGAAAAGGAACTAGCTAAGACTATAGCCGATCTAGATATGACAAGTGAAAACGTAGATGGATTAGAAACTAGCTTAGCTAATTCGGAAGCCAATTTGACTTAATCAGCGTCAAAAGTCATTGGCTTGACTAACAAAGTCTCAAACTATGAGCAAACAACAAGCAAATGTGTATCACGAGAGGACAATCAAGGACTTGCAAGCTCGGTTTGATAACCATCATCAATGTCTACTCAAGCAGCTTCAAGAGATGAGTTATGTTGATTGCCTACTGGAAGTAGCTCAATAAAAATTGAGCGACGCTGAAATAGTAAGTTGAAGACACAGGTTAGCGAGCTAAACGCTAAAATTGACAACTTGCGACGACGAGCGAATCAATAACATGCGAGTTCGATCTCCTGAATAAAGAGCGCGTAAAACTGTATGCTAGGATTAAAAAGCTAGAGGATCTCTTAGCAAAAAGAGGACAAACAGATCGAACGATCTTCTTAAACCAGCCTAAGGACACGGAATTCTACGATCCACGTGCAGGTCTAGGCTTTGTTCCAAACCCTACCCCAACTGTGAAGGAATAAACCCTTATGATCCGTATGATATTATTTATTTAGGGATTAACATGCCTAAATTAATGGCCTTCACACCAGAAATTGATGTTATCGAGGAGACTAAGGGAGATAGGAAAACAAGAGTTGAAATACCACTCGACTACGAAGCATTGAATAATAGCTACAAGACTAGATAAATACCTTTGTCAGATGACTATTTAGATGCTCTTATTCCCCCGTCAACACCAATCTCTGTCGAGAACACGTCCGTGACCTGGGACAGTCCAGCCCCTCTAGTGCATATATCCCAGTAGTAATTAAGGAAATCTCTGACTTGCGCTTGACCCTAGAGTCCGAAAGATTGTTTTTCGACAGTAAATGACGTGCTATGACAATAATTTTCTCACTTGAAAAACAAATCAACAACATTATAGCTTCAGCCTCTCCACAAATTTCTCTAGCTGAGTCTAGAATAAAAACTCCAACCAAGCCTAGGAAATTAAGAAAGCAGAATGCATCGGAAAATCAAAGCCTACCAACGTATCCTCGCATGCACCTGCAGGTAAAATTTTAAATAGAAAGCAGGGAAAGGAGGTAGCCGCAGGAGACGCTCTATTTTTCGAAAACTGTGCCATTCTTTAAAAATAAGGAGGCAATTAAATTTGAAGCATCAACTTCAAACTCTCATAGTAGGAATCTATCGCAAGCTAAATCTAACCTTGCTACATCCCCATCCATGATTTCATTTTCTGAACCAGTACGAACACCTGTGCTTTCTAATTTCCACTATTCCTATGATGCGCTTGCCTTAAATTCTCGTTTTCGATTAGCAAATGCAAGCACAATTAAGAACGATGCATGCTTTTTTGCTAAGTCAGGCTCACAAACTCCCAAAAAGAAAACACAAACAAAAAGAAAAACAAAGCCCGCACCTTCGTCTCCCAAGTCTAGTTCTAAACTTAACAAACGAGAAGAACACAAAAGCATCCAGTCAAAGCATCCTACACTAAAGCTAAAGCAAAAGTTTTGGGAATTAAGAAAATTTGGATTCCAAAACAAGATCTTAGCGCAAGCACTAGCCTCTGTATCCCTTAGGAATTAGAATTTAGAAAGATATGGATTCCTAAATCAACCTTGAAGCTATAAATAAATCTCAAGTTGACTCAAGCCATAAATCTATGAAAGTGCATGCATAAACTCTAGATCTACAACGCAAGGACCCTTTCTTAGATGGGTACCAAAATCTGTTTGAGATGTTTTTGCAGTTTCCATCATGGGTAGGTACATAGAGATGGTTACTCCACACCTATGACTGGTTGGCACGCGAGTAACCATGATTTTTTCCTCACGTATGGTACCTGAAACAGCCCCACATACGTGATCAAGGGATGGGATGCGGACAGCTAAAACCAAATGACAAATTTGGTAAATTCTAAATATGCGAACTAATCTTTAAACGATTCGTACATCCTTTCAAAATGCAAAAAAAAAAAAAATAAATACTCTTACAACTCAAATAAGAAAAACACCTTCAAAATGCGAAAACCACTTTCATAACGCGAACTAGGAGAATACATTATCAAAGCACCCAAAACAGCCTCAAAAACCAGTACGCATTGTCAGGACCAAACACAGAACATCCATTAAAACAATGAACAAGCACATGAGAAGTGAAATCTCGAGTGCTAACATATCCAAATTGTGGTTAAACGACAACTTAACTCAGCATGTTCCTCAATCTCTTCATGATCTTGCTGCTGATTCCAGTTCATCTGTGTGAGCTCGATTCTTTTGAGTATGAGTGATTAATGGTATGACTGTGTTCTTCGAATCATGTCTATTTATAGGCATGAATCTAACAACGAAAATCATTGTTGTCCGACAAACATGATAAATGATACCGACGAATCTTTGACTTGAGGGTTCAACGCCGAAGGAAAGCAATGCTTTCTTCGTCGATTATTGGATTTTGTGTCACACAAATCAATTTTGAAAAACTCAGTTGATTCGATATTTAGTTTGGGACCAAATTTTGAACTCTGGGTTATAACTTAGTTGAACATTTCGCATGTCGTTTAGGGTGATTCTCTTCATAATTTTCATTAAGAATTTTGGTTCAAAATTCTCAAGTAAGAAATCGCCCGATTCCACATTCACTAAGCGATTCTATGAATCGCCCGATTCTGGAATCGATCGAACCTAGGTCCTTTACTATAAGTTGTCTCGGCGATTCCTGCAATCGCCCGATTCCTCAAATAGCCCGATTCCTGCAACCGCTCGATTCCTCCATCAAGCGAAAGCGCTACAGTACATCATTTTCTCGGCGATTCTTCCAATCACCTGATTCCTCAATCGATCGAACGTGCTACAGTGCATCTTATATATATATAATATATATATATATATATATATATACCAAATCACCCGATTTTGATCACTTCTCCCAAAATCGTATACATGATCAGTCTCATGAGGTCATCAAGTTTCGAGGGTCAACTTAAGAACTAGAGTTTCGCGAGTTCAGTTCCCGTGTCACTGAAACTCAAATTTCGTGAACCCTCTTCGTTTGGCGAACAACTTCGAATTCGCGGATCATTCAGTTCGAGAACCTCAGCTTAATTCACGGGCCAAGCCAAATTCCAGTTTGCGACTCAAAGACTTCAAATTCTTTTGAAGACATAGATCTTAGAAAATCATTTTCGCAAACGGGATTTTTGGCACAACACTTTGAATTCTTCGAAACTAACAGTACCACACATCTTCGAACTCATTTTATAAACTCGGTATCCTACTTTGAAAATTCTTGAAAAACACCTAGTAAGCAACTACATCATCCCAGCATGCATGGTATCTCAAATTGAACACAAGCATGACTGGTAAGAGATGCGAGCAACAACACCTCCCAGCGTGTATGGTATCTCGGGTTGCTCCACAGACACGACTGGTTAGCTATGCGAGCAACAAATGTTGGTAAATTCTATATGCATCCCTTTGTAATTTTTGCATGCATATCAAGTTGTAACTTCAATTTGCTTACCTTGAAAACAATAGGGTACATTATAGTTACGCATGCTTCAAAAGGACTTTAAATTCCAAATTTTCGCATGCAAACATGAGCTAAAATGCATACTACCCTATTATAGGTACATTTTCATTATGTATACAACTTCTAGAATTTTCAAGCTTAACTTTTACTTATGCATATAAGCTGAATTGATAAATGCCATATCTTTTAAATGTACATTTTGAATATGCATGTTATTGCAAGATTGTCAAATAGACAACGCATATTCCGTGGTCA
This sequence comes from Craterostigma plantagineum, assembly GCA_027422505.1. Lineage (NCBI taxonomy): Eukaryota > Viridiplantae > Streptophyta > Magnoliopsida > Lamiales > Linderniaceae > Craterostigma > Craterostigma plantagineum. The sequence continues at coordinate 3,351 of JAPQWV010001454.1, read as the reverse complement.
ACCGATAAATACCATTTTTTTAATTGAGCTAAATTTGAGGGGGAGCAACTCTTTATTTTTAAAGAGAAGCAACTCCTATAGTTGTGTGTAAAGGGAGAGATATTTATTTTTTTTTGGGGGGGGGGGGGGGGGGGAGTGAACTTAAAATACGTGAAATTAGGGAAAGAGATTCGAAAGATAAATTTGATCCGTATTTCATCTATTGAGGGGAGTAATTCAGTTCTAAGAAGCATAATTTGAGGGGGAGAAACAAAATACATATATATATGTACACACACACATATATTATAATATAGTATACTACTACATTATGAATACGATAATAATAAGAAAAAAAGTAACAAAAAAAATAAAATGCCCCCTCAAGCACTTCGACCTTCAAGACGGACTTCAACCAAAAACAAGCAACTCTCGAGAGCTGAAGAATTCCAAGGTGATGGTGGCTTCTAGTGCTAACTCGGCAATGCTCTCAACCGGCCTGCTCCAACCTGCTGATCAAGCAGCCCTCATCAAAGTTGACGGACGCATATAATTTAAGTTTCCATGGTTCAGTCAGACCAAACTGAACCTAACCCCAGAACAGCCGAGTGTCAGTGACGATCTGAACCCATAAAGCTGCCCATATTTGGAAAATCTTGACAAGATCGAAGAGCGCACGATACAAATTCCGTTATCTCACAGATATTACGGACCAAACCCCATAGGTACTGGTGCTAATTTTATTAGCTCCGGGTAGAAGTCGCCTCATCTGGTTCGATGGTGCATGCACGACCGAGCCTTACCCACTCATCGATCTCCCAACAGACCGATGTTTCATAAATCACGGAGAGCCACGTAATCTGTCACTACTTTACTTGGAAGCAGGGGATGTTGAACTAAGTGGTAGTCAACCCCACACCACTAAATTTCTTGAACACATCGAGTCTAGTGTGTCCTCACCATCCACATGTTTTTATATCTTTTTAGGACACATACACATTTCTCCTTATCTGGACTCTGTGACCAGATCAGAACTTTCGTAGACATGTCCTACTATGACATGCTTCGATGATCGGAAGGAAGTCCTACCGTTGCAACATCAAAACAAACAACGGTTTCAGGCCATCGCCTTCGAGCTTGTCTCGATAACAATGACAGTGGAATGCCTATGTGGCTCCAGCTTTATGCCCTGTCCTTACAGGCCACGTCTTAGAGATTATCTGAAGACGTGTCGACGGATTGCCTTTGTGGCTCCGTCTAGTTTTACCCTAATCGACATGACGTTTGTGTCCTTCTTAGCCTCCTATACAAGCATGCCGATTTTCGTTAACACGAATCGCCATGAGGGGGAGAAGGGATACGTACAAATAAACAGGTCGGATCACCCACCAAATTTCCGCCGACCGTACCACTCTGAAACTGGGCTCTACGGCATTTGAATGGAAGATTCCAAAGGAGCATTGCTATAACTTAAAAGACACCCCACGTATACCTTTTTTGGGAGCCAAACGAGCTTTCGCCGAGGCCGAGCCAGACAACTTCTTTCGGCGATGACGAATCTGGAGCCGTGAAGAAGAAGATTCACCATGTTTCAACTCCTGTGAAGGAGAAGACTTACCTGAGTATCCACTATCTGCCAAGCCAACCACTCTGATGGCTCTCATGCAATTGAATGGACAATCTCAACGAGCCCAAACACATTTGACAGAAAAACACACCACGCTACCTTCTTCTAGAGCCAGATAAGCTTCTTCAAGGCTGAACCAGATAACTTACTTCGAAGATGACGAACCTGACACCGGAAGTAGAGTAATCGTGACCACTAATCAACTCCTTTATCTTGTCCCGACAATCCGATCTTCTTGCCAAAGACGATGCCCATCTTGACCCGTAACATGACGATCTCCCCAACTCGATCTTGAGAGGGAGGGGTACGAAAGCAAATGGGAGCAACACCACGACTAAAGTGCAATACGGATCAGAAAATATCAAATATAAAGCGTCGTCAGATAATCAAGTGAAGACCACAGAGTCGAACGATTGAAGTTGTCGCCTCAAGTACGACTCTCCGATTTTAAAAAAATCCCAATCCCAATGCAAGGGAGAGATCGAACACGAAAATGAGACGATCCAACAAGCTGCTTGAACCTTAAGAGAAGAGAAGTTGAAGAGACGTGAGCTTGAAGATCTTTTAAATAAGAGGTCACAATACAAGATAAAGGAGAATATGATTGAAGAAGAACACGCATGCAAACGCTATCGCGTACGCAACTCTGATACGTGTCCTTTGAGGACTCAGGATAATTACAAGACGATGATAACCGGTGCTGAATTGCAAATTGAACACAAGGGGGAGATTGTCAGGAATTAATTAATTGTGTTCAATTAACTAGTTATCTTAGTCTTGTAAAGTGAACTGGGCTTTTACTTTGTAAAGCCCAGTAAGCTCTTATCTGTAATGGGCTTACAAGGGCCCAAGTACAATATACCAACATGTGGAATAAGTACTAAAACACATAGTTAGGGGTCTTGTGTCTGTGAGATATACAGAGAATAGTTTTTGTAAGAGACGCTCCTTACACCTCTCAAGAACACGAACACACGCACGCATTTCAATTCTTCCATTCACAATCGTGGTAAATCGTTCTTCGTTAGTTTAGTTGGATATTCTAGGACCATAGAGTATTCTACAATCTACCCCGTTGTGCTTGATTTCTCTTCTGCTCTGTCTAGCTTTGTCGGGCATAAAACGACATGTGCAAGCCCAGAGCGTGCTCATACTTTCTGATGTTGCCCCTCAGCTCGATTCTCCCCTCAATGGCTTCGACTAGTTTACTCAGAAGCGGTTGTTCCCTCAGTCTCTGATAGGGCAGCATGGTTGTCTTGTCGATTTCGTCCCAATCTCCTTTTAATGTTCTTCCTGATCCACTTGAGCGTCCATTGCAGAATTTGCTGGATCTACGAAGATGTAGTTGGCGGGGTGCTCATCGATCTCGGAGGCTTCCATGAGCGGCGGTGTCATGGTTGACCTTCTTCATGTTGCTTTCAAAAGCCATCCGAAGGTCGTGTGTGGCATAGCACTTGACTTGGCGCATCATCAACCTGTTGATTCCCTCGAGCACTTCCTTCTTGATGTAGCCCTGAGGGTCCTTGTAATCTTCCATGTACATTTGAAAAAGGTGGTAGACCTCCTTGGCTGAAAGGTATAGATCGCTCTTATTCAGCGCGTCCCGAGTTCTATTCATCCACTCGATTGTGTAGATTGGTGTTGGGAACCGACCAATAGTATGTGAAACTCCTAGCAGCTGAAAAATAGGTGACAGATTCTATAGTAGTTCCTCAGCTGGTCTTTGATCTGGACCGAGATGGGTC
>JAPQWV010001453.1:0-87311 GCA_027422505.1 Craterostigma plantagineum | reverse complement strand
AGAATGTAAATTGTTAGTCATCACGCAGACCCTCTTTTCACTATCTTTTAGGAACAAGGATGCTTCTTTAAGCTTTTGTTTCTTTACATGTTTGAGGAAGGTGTATTATTTGACGAATTATTTGAAATAGTAAAGACGGGGATTATTTGAGATATAAAATCTCCTTTAAAAGATTTTCCTTTTCAGCACCAAAACATATTCTTTCAGAGTCCAAAGCATCTTGTAAATCTTTCAATTTGTGAAGAGTCTCTGGAGTATCACATAGAGGTGGTTTTTTTATCATGTAAATTGTTTTTCCGGTTAGAAATTTAAGCCGGATGGAAAGTTTTTGGTCTGTTTGACCTCTTTTTAAGATAACATTCTCTAATTGTTTGATCTTAGAGTAAAGCATACGATGTTCCTCTATGACCATATATATTTGATGAGACTTCATTTCGCTCAGCTTCGCAATAATGTAAATTGTTAGTCATCACGCAGACCCTCTTTTCACTATCTTCTAACTTAGTTTCTAAGCTAATGTTCCCAAAAAAAAACGTTTCTAAGCTAATGATCTTTGACTTTGCGTTGGTCAAATCTTCATTAGCATAAGCAACACGGAGTAATTATTAGCACATCTTGCTTCTAATGCCTCAATCTTCCTAGCTTGAGGATAGAATTTAATTAATATAATTTTTTTAATATAATTTTTATTAAAATAAAATTGGCTTTTGGAAATTCAGTGACGAAAAGTTTGGTTTAGTCGAGAGTATCGTGAAGTATCGAAGATGAAAGTGTCGATAATTTTTGTGTTCACCTAAAATTTTTAGATGTTTACGAAACTTTCGAGAAAAATACCAAAACTTTTTCTATAATTTGCCAATAATGTCCTAAGTAGACCGTTGGATATGTGATCGTTGACACGTCTTGTGGACTTGTTTTAAAACATTTGTCAAAAACGTCGTCTACACCGAAAATTTTGGGCCCGAAAAATTTATTTCGGAACTTTATAATCGGTCTTAGATTGACAACGCCCGTTGGACTCAGAAAATTTTTCCTATCAAATGATGAAAAAATAATTTCCCTTAAGGGGGCCGAAAAGTTTTGGTGATTGAAAACGCTTAAAGTGAATTTTTTTTTAGAAAGGTGAGTGACTTGGGAAGAAAGTCTTAAAAAATGGAAGTTCTCAGATGAAATTCGAGTGGTTAAATTCAGGTGGGAACCTTATTGAATACAGATGAAGACTTTGACCGAAAATTCTAAGTTGAAATTCGGCTAGACTAATTCGTTTAGGTAGAAATTCGGGCGAAATGTGAAATTCAGGTGCAACATTGAATTTTCGTCGATAATGTGAAATTCGGGCGAAAATGTGAAGCCGCGCTACAGTGAGTTTCCAGAGGATGTGAATTCGGGCAAAATGTGAAATTTGGGCGCTATAGTGAATTTTCGCCGAGAGTGTCAAATTCGGGCGAAAAACACTGTTGCTACAGTGTAAATTCGGGTGAAGATCAATGCTTGCTACGGTGCACATTCGGGCGAAAATCAAATTCTTGCTGAGTGCACATTCGGGTGAAAATCAAATTCTTACAACAGTGTACATTCGCCCGAATTTCGCGAATTTGTGAAATTCGGATGATTCTGTCCGAAAAATTTCTTGCCAGAATGCGGACTGCAAATGAATTTGTACTTAAAACTCACTCAAATCAACTGAAAAGTGTTGGGTAATCAGTTAAAATCACACGAAAACAACCTACTTAGTTTTAGAGCTTGCAAAATCAGTAAAATCGTATCAAAAGCTCAACAACAAAGCTGAAATTCGAATTCAACAAAAGAAAGAAATTACCAAAAATTTTCAGAGGAATCGTTCAAATCCGAACGTGTTTTGCTTTGATACCGCTTATTGGTCCTAATTCTATCCAAACAATCTAACAACGAACGATTTACCACGCTTTTGATGAGGACTTTAAGATTTGAGCGTGGGGTGTACTTGTGTAGAAGGTGAAGCTCTCAAATGGGTTTCTTTCTATTCAACACACACGCAACTCAGAAAAACACACATCCTAATGAATTAGGGTTTCGGGGTATATATACCACATGAGTTGGTATCTTATACCCCTAGTACCTTAAAATTACAAACTAGCAAAAAGTAAATTAAATGTAAAACCAAACAAAGATAAAACGATGACATTGAACACTAGAAAATATTCCTAACAGGAATCAAACAAGAGTTAAGTCATGTAGGTCATGATTTAATTTAAACTCATTTTCAGATGTTGAAAATGATTTATATCATTTGGCTCTGAGCTAATCGCCCATCATTCATTCAAGCTCGTTCTCACTCTGACTTTGAGTTCTAGAGAGAGTTGAGAGCAACTTAGGTTTATTCTTTGAGAAAAACCTAAGTTAGTTTGAGTTTTTAGCAAATCAAACGCACATCAGCATCTCATGTATAAACATCTTCTCCTCCTCTCTAGTCATCCTTGGGAGGACGTGGAATTTGGATACGTCACAGGGTTGGCGTGACGATCTTGCCAAGGCGTTGGAGCTCAGAGAGGTCGACGTTGCTCGAAGCGAACTACGACAACCGGGGCGATAGGCGAGAGCTGGGATCTTCGCTACAAGGGTAAGCTCCTTAAACTCTTACGTGTCATACGTGTTTCTTTACCTTAACCAAGCGATCCGGGGCTAACCTTACGTGGATCCCGGATAAATTTTAAACTTCTGCTTCGTCCGGGATTAGATCTCGGGACACCCTGGGTTCCCCAACACTTTCGGGTTAATTTTCGGGTAGCTTATTAGAAGGCCTTACTTAACCTAAGAGGAAACCATCTCGTCACCTACTAATTATTTCATCTCAATTTTCCAAGACCTTCATGTATATCTAATACATGTTAGTAAGCAAACCCACATTTTTAGTAAGAACAACAAAACGAGAGAAAACAAAGAGGGAAAGAAAAACTTCAGCAAGGACGAAAATTTGGCCAGCCAAGGATCTTAACAAATCATTTTTTACGGATGTGAGATAGGTGAATTACAACGTGTGGTGCCTTATGTGACCTATGTGACGATTATGTGAAATTGTCGGGTAATATGCGCTTGAACCCAGATATTTTGGGTTTATAATTGTGCTCATTTCTTATTCATACTTACTTGTACATGCATGTTTTACGAAAATTTGTAGAGAGTAAATGATTTTTTGGGTAGATGAATAAATGTTTGGGTGGTTGAATGATTTCGGTACATGAGTATTTAGGGCTGTGTAAATATTTTCGTGTAATTCAATTATATTTTCGGGCCTGAAAGAAAGCTCGACGAAATTAATGTTTTTGGTCCTTGCTAAAGATTTTCGAGCAATCAGTTCGGTAATGATTTTAGGGCTTCTAAAGGATTTTTGGTCATGAGATTTTCGCCGAGTAAGTCTATTTCGGGCGTTGACCTTACTTTGAGTCAATCTAATTTCACCGTTAAGTCACATTTTTCGGGTAGCCAATTTTCGGGCTTCCGCTGTTCAAGCTTAATTTTGGGCAATGATTATATTTCGAGCCAAATGAATTTTGGCGCGTAAGATTTCCGTGCCGCAAATTTTTGGGCATGAGCAAAATTCGGGCCGTGTCTAATTTTCGGCATCTAATTTTTCCCGCCTTTTAGTCCAATTTTCGGCGAAAAGGGAATTTTCAGAAAAACCAATTTTAATGTGATATTGCATTTCACTTGCACTACATTTGCATTCCTTATCAGTGCGAGAGATGGGGTCGTGTTGACACGGTGACATTGTATAGTGTCGTCGAGCGGGGTTGAATGTGAACAATGTTGGTCGTCGACTCGTAATGGAATGGAGTGCAGACTGAGGTGCGAACCACGGATGATTGCGGAAGGAGTGACCTGGTAGGAGGATGTTTGGCGTGATCGTCCAGATGCGCTACTAGCGTAGGCTACCACTTGAGTAGGAGGAAACTTGGGAGGGAGCGACCTGGCGTGATCGTTCAGAGTAGGCTACCCGAGCGCGGGCCCCTGACTTCGTATTTTATTGTGTACGTGTGGTGCCTAGTCTAACCTAGATGGGTTGAGATACTATACGTTGGGATGAAGGGAAAAGGTCGAGCGTGCATTTACTGTAAGGTATTTTGGGATGGGATTTGGGCAAACTGCATTCACGCATATTTTACCTACCGGATAATCGCTCAGTGTTTACGTGTTGTAAGTACGATCGAGTCCGACATAGAGGTACGTCGCGACTTAGGCGGCTGACGTCGGTGATTCCACGGACTTTTGAGGGTGAGGCTTTACGTAGATGAAGACCTGCGGGGCAATGTTAGGATATTTTGGGTCTATGGTCTTTGTAAATAAACTATTTTGTAAACAGTATTTTGTTGTAATATATTTCCTTTTGCGAAAAATGTTTTTGAAAATGGGCTTTCCGCTTATTTCATTGTGATTTTCGCCATTTATTGTAATAGGAAAATGAGGGTCGCCTCACATAGCAGACCCAGCGAGATGCCGAAGGCTATTTATAGGATGTGTTGGTCGGGCACATGTCGGAAATGGGGTTATTGGGTCGGGTAATGGAATGAGAGGATTTGGGTGGTTCTCTCGTCGTGTTATGCAGTATCAACAAGATAGAGATGGAATGAAAAAGGGTGCGGCGGTTCCTTCATCGTTTTGTGGTTATGGGTTTTGGCACTACTTGGGTTGTTGTCCACCTACGGCTTGATACAAGAACTCGCCAGTAGATAAGTTTATAGTGCCGTTGATTTGTCTACAGACGATACGTTAGTTGATGATACGGTAGTGAAATTTTTTTTCGTGACCAGGGGCGGATCTAGGAACTTTCTAATGGGGAGGCGGGCATAGTATTAAATTATCGATATTTGACGTGTTCCAATGAGAAAAATTTAGCAATATACTTTTTGTTGGAATATATTAAATTTGCGACCATAAAAATTCACATTTAATAAATCAACACAAAAAATATCAATATTAATATACATCAATCATAACGTTGACGGGCTCTACCAACGACAACACATCACAGTAATTTTTAACAGTGATATGAGATCATCACTAGCCTCTTTGTGATATAGTATTAGTTTATGATACAGAAAAAATAGAGGAAAGATAATGAGACGACCCAGAAAAAAGTGCAAAAGTAATTTAATTAACTTATAAAACTGAATATATTTTTTTGGTATAATGTCCCGTGTATATATAAAGTGAAAAGAAAAATGTACAAACGATCAGGAGATATACTCCGCCACCCACCAGTAACAAGCTACTAGGAACAACTCGAAAGGAAAAAACCAATCAACCAATCACCAATAAACCAATCCAAGACTAATCATACCAAGCCACACGCCAAAGTCGGCGTATGGCCGCCCTATGCAGATCGTATTTAGCGGGCGTACCACTAATGCGCATGATAACCAAGGCAAGGACAGACCCCACAAGCCTGTGTGGAGTCGTAACAGTCCCATCCTTCCAGCGCCTATTCCTTGCCTGCCAGATGTGGTAGACAAGGGAAGCTAGAATGTGACGATTAGCTGCATGAATAAGATGCTTCCCACGCCAACGGGCAGCAGCCCAACGAATACCAAGCTTCCACTCCCGATAAGGCCAGATCCATCGAGTCCGTTGACGCAGGAGCCGAAGACACTGCCTGGAGAAGGGGCACTCGAAGAAGAGGTGCTGGGTTGTCTCATAGTGCAACTCCTCGCAGAGGACACAAGCTGGAGTTCCTGCCCGCTGTGCTATCCAAGGCTTGTCCCTAGTCGAGTGACGATCCTGCAGTCCCAAGTATAAAATACAGTCATGCCGTGGAACCTTCAACGGCCGCCAAATAGTGCCGCCCAACATACAGGGGCCCTCCTGTAGCGCATGGCATCACGAGCCAAAGCCGCCGTCATAGATCCATCCGGTGATCCCGTCCACCGTACGCCATCCTGATCCCCACGAGCTACATGAGGCAGAAGTTGGCTAATCTCAAGGTACTCCACCGCCCCCTGCCCTGGCCAGTTCCACCCTTGCGCAGTGAGGACCACATTCGTGAATCAATAGGCAGCCCCATCGCGATAGGGCCCCGAAGGAATCTTTCCAGAAGCGACGTAGGCAACAACCAGGGATCCTTCCACAGCAAAATCGTGGAGCCATCCTCAATACGAAACGTAATCATAGATCTGATCACCGGGCGCAGCTGCAACAGCTTCTTCCAGCTCCAAGCATCATTTGCCGAGACTCGTAGGTCCCATAGCGATTGAGAATGCAGCCGCGCGTCCTATAGAGCCATTCGACCCAAATCGAGTCAGGTGTCCTGGTAAGTATCCTGCATAAGTGCTTCAGCAGTAGGGCCTTGTTGTCGACAGCTATAGAGCGTAGTCCCAATCCCCCCTCAGCTACAGAAAGGCATAAAACCTCCCATGCCACCTTAGCTGAAGTGCCTCCCCACAGAAACTTCCTAAAGCGCGTTTTCAAAGATCGAACAACGCCTTTAGGCAGTAAGAACATACCCGACCAGTAAGCGTGAAGCGCCTGCAAGACCGACTTAACCAGCTGCAGTCGACCTGCATAAGATAAAGAGCGATTGAGCCATGATACCAACCGCTGATCCACTTTCTGTAAGAGTGGTGCACAGTCGCCTATCGTCAGGCGAGTCGTAATGAGAGGCACTCCCAAGTACCGCACTGGTAGTTGGCCCACTCGATAGCCCATGAGCGCCTGAATCTGTGCAGTTAACCCTTCAGCCCGCCTCGAGAGGTACATCTCACTTTTGTCAGGATTAGGGAGCAACCCTGAGAAGCACGCAAACTCGCCCAACGCCTTCTTCAACACCCCAACCGAAATAGTGTCGGCATGGCTAAAGAGAAGAAGATCATCGACAAATGCCAATGACACCAAGCCCATCGTCTCACAGCGCCAATGATATTTGAAGCGAGGCTCCTCCAATATGCAAACCTTGAGCAGCCCATATAGGACCTCCATTGCCAGGGTAAAACTGAATATTACTACGGAAAATGAGATGAAGTTTTGATTGATTAATTTGTTAAAATCTTTATATAAGCAAAAGGAATTAAATAGCTAAATATTTTTCAAAGAATTAAAATTGTTACATATAGCAGACAAAAAGTTAAAAAAATGTTAAAAAGGAATGATGAAATGGAGAACTAAATTTGTTAAACATAGCAGACCAAATATAAATAGGAAAGTGTAAAAAAAGTTAAAACGGAACAATTTATGACAATATTCCTTTAAAATATTTACGTATAAAAACTATGGTGGTGTTTGTTTCTGGTGATCCAACATCACGGTGATACTCGCATCACAGTGATATGGGTATCATCGTGATGTGAATCAATGTGATATGACATCACTGTGCTTGTGTTTGGGGTGATGTTTCATTTTGCACATCAATGTGATATTGAAATATTGTGTTTGTTTACTCGCAGTGATGTCTGGGCGCTGTTGTGTAAATGTCATATTTAATCTTATGTATATTATGTAGTTGACTCATCACCTCAAATGAACAAATTTAACCTCGGTGATCCTCCATCACAGTGATGACTCATCATCCATGCCACACAAACTAGGTGATTAGGAAGCGATGAAAGGATCACGTGATGTTTTGGAGGATCACCCCAAAACCAACACCCTTATATGTTATATACAAAATACTTTCGGGGTGGGGAGTGTTCTCGGGCAACCATGTAGATACGCCCCTGGTCGTGACGTCGGGAGTCAGAATTGAAATTGAGAGAGACCTGTAATTACTTGGAATAGGCTTTTAAGGGTTGGTGAACTAGCGATGTTAGTTTTTCAAAAAATACAAATTGACGAATTAGTTAGATAGTGATGTTGGAACAAGGCTAGTGATTTCAATCGATTTTAAAATAGAACCTCAGTGTCATACCATTTATCGGTTGTATCCTACGTGTTTTCTCAATAATTTTTGCATGGGGTTGCCTTGTTTTTTTACTATTAACTCGTCAATTAATAGTGTATGAATGTCGGACACTCTCTTAAAGATAGGAGGTTGCGTAAAAAATTGAGGGCAGTCCATCACGTAATCAGTAATCTTTACCCGGTGGTAAATTCAGCATTCCATCGGCAAACAATGTCAGACCGTCGATGCGCAATGTTGCTTCTGCACGTCAGTTGCTCATATTACGACATGTAATCAGTGAAATAAATTAGGAGCAATTTCATAACAGGCCCTTTTTAAGTTTCATAATATAGCTCAGGCCCTGTCAGTATAAACTTCAGTATTAACGACCTAATATATTTCGAAGTTAGAGAAAAGGGCCAAAAAGTTGATCTGACCAAAATACCCTTACAAAAGTCGTATAGTAAAACGTATCCAGAACATTTTTTCTATACCATCATTAACCACATTATTAAATAGAAAATAGTATGCTGATGAACGAAATTTCTCGCAGATTTCCATTTTCATTCGAGCGATCCTCCAAAACGAAATTCGATCTGTCATCGATGGTGTATTATGATATTCGTCAAATATAACACTTTCCATGGGTAATCTTTCAAATTTAATTGACGCAAGTACGAAAAAAAATAGTAAATCAATTCATGTTTTCAGCTAAAAGTGTACCTAATATATATAAATTCGAGAGACCCATAGCTTGGATATTACCTCGCTCCAGCATGCCTGGTCCATCGTTTCTTGTTCAAGGTTAATGGAGTTGAAAATGAAATCGCTGGAAAAATTTGGCGTTAATAAATGTTTCTTAAAGTGGTATGAATTTCAAATCATTTGTCATAGCGGAACAAATAAGAGGTATATAAATCGGTAGAACTATGTTTTTTTAAGAAGGGGTATCGAAAAAGGTTTAATTGTTACATGTTGTCCCCTATTTGGTAGTTTGAGTTTGAAGAATTTGACGGGATTTCTAACTTTGACTAAAATTTTAGGCGAAATTTTTGAAATGGAGAACGTTAAGTGCTACTATATGTTGTTATTGTGTTACTGAATGGTCACAATTTAGTTATTGATGGGGATTAGGGATGTTCATAATGGAATATGAATAATTTTGATGGCAATCAAGTTTGAAATGTATGGGATTGACACGCTTGCTGGGTAACACTTTATCCTTTCTGGATGAACTTCTTTATTTCTGGGTAACAAAATTTTTTAATTCATCTTTTGTAAATAACGCATCTTGTCACATTCGAAAACCACTTACGACAAAAAAAATATATTGAAATCGCTAGCTTCTTCACCTTAGTGAATCTAATAAAGTTTAATCGGCCTTAATTTCTCATGGGATGAAATCGCTAGCTTCTGCATAATCAAAGAAAATTTTTGAAGTTTATAATGGAATGAAGACTCATAGATCTCGCTAAAAATGGGTAAAATCTTTCTTCTAGTTGGGAAAATAAGGTGAATTCGACTCAGCTTGATCATGTGCTTAGTAATCGACAAAAATTATTGATATTACTCATGAAACAATGCGAATTTAGCTTCTTTTTTCTCGAAATTGGAATGTTTTCAAGGTGAGTAACACTTTCTGCAAATAAATAACACATGTATAGATAAAAGAAAAAAATTCATTAAGAATATTCTGGAATGTTCTACATTGTCAAGGAATATACCACATTACTTGCCAATAATACCGTATGTCCGATATAAAATAACATTACAAATCCAATATTTTACATGATTGTAGATATAGGTACTACATAATAGGTTCTTCGTACCACATTACAAATTTCATTAATTCCGCTCACAAATCTGTCATGACCCGGCTTTATGGGCCTTCTAGATAATTGGACCTCTAATATTTTAGTAGTATTAAGGCTTATCCCATGTAGTTAGTATATAATTATGTAATGAGGATTGTTATTGAATTAAGCAAAAATGAATTAATGCTATCTCTAATCTTCTTCTTCTCCATCTAACCTTCATCTTCTATAATTCAATATTCTCCTTCGATCTTCTTTATCTAATCTTAGCTCTTTCTATCTCAATCTATCCTCCCTCGATCATCTTCGATCTTCTATCTTCCTTCGATCTTTGTAAGCGCGCCCACCAAGTGTTCAACAAAATACAACACTTCCTAACCATCATACCGACGATCAACGAGCCATATACATGAGAATTGGCATCAGAGCAGGCGAACCTCGGCCGGAGATTTCATCCATGACAATTGATTTTCCTTGGTTCAATGGAACCAATCCTAGAGCTTGGATGATCAGGTGTGAAAATTATTTCACGTTGAACCTATTGCTAATGATCATGAGAAAATTTCGATCGCATCTATGCACTTTCAAGTAAGAGCATCTGTGTGGTATCGGATGCTAGCCGAACGACCGATGGAAATGAATTGGTCTCATTTTTAGACCTGTTATCTTATCGATTTGAAGACCTTGGTGATGCTCAGACATTAGAGAACTCGAAGATATTAAGCAGGTCGGTTCGTATTCTGATTACGTTTGTAAGTTTGAAGAATTGATATGGGATATTCCTATGGGCGATGAGTTTGATCTTTTCGAGGATTATTTCATTTCTCGGTTTATTAGTGGCCTTGGCGACGAGTTACGGGGTATGATGTTAGAGTTACAACCTAAGCCTATATGACGCCATTGAGCTTGGTCAAAAGCAGCTAGATATTCTCTACGTTAGCGCTAAAACGTGGGAACCCATTTTTGAGGATCCGTTAGATGTTGTTTCTTCTCCAAGTGATGTTGAAAATATGACCCACTACAGTCTTAGTGGATACGGCTTAACATTGTTGGATACCGCTCTCATCAAAACTTCGTTTCGATTATCGCAATAACGGGTGATTTGGAGACGTTTGAGATTCTGGCAGAAACTAACTAGCTCTCTTCGAAGAACTTTGTGGGCTTGACGGCGAACAATGAGTATTTGCTTTGCGACAAAGCATCTAGTGAAGTCTTTGCTTATCTCAAGCAATGCAAAGGACCCTGGTGTGTTGGTGAAGAAATGAAGGTGGAACTAACCTTTGATAGAGGAAAATGTGTTGTCGTTCATGGGCAAGTCGAGGATTAATGAAGAAATACTGGGCTTTCGATCGTGGGAAGCAAGCCTTAGTATCGAGATTTGTCTACATCCCATGGGGACAAGGATGTCTTCGCCGGGGGGGCGGCAATGTCATGACCCGGCTTTATGGGCCTTCTAGATAATTGGGCCTCTAATATTTTAGTACTATTAAGGCCTATAAGCCCATGTAGTTAGTATAGAAGTATGTAATGAGGATTGTTATTGAATTAAGCCAAAATGAATTAACTCTATCTCTAATCTTCATCTTCTCCATCTAACCTTCATCTTCTCTACTTCAATCTTCTCCTCGATCTTCTTTATCTAATCTTAGCTCTTTCCATCTCAATCTTTCTCGATTTCGATCTTCGATCATCCTTCGGTCTTTATCTCTTTCCTTATATATAAGCGCGCTCACCAAGTGTTCGACAAAATATAACATTTCCTAACCATCATACCGACGATCACCGAGCCAGATACATGACCAAATGGTACCAGCAAACGGTACCCAGATAAAGTGATATGTTACTGAAATTGAAAACGTTTCGATCTTAGGTAGCAGCAATATTCGTTGTTATTTCGTGTCGATTACTAAGACCCACATCCGAACTGGTGCGAATACACATTATTCGAGCATAAAAGTTTGGATTTCACTCATTTTTTACCAAAATTTTTGAATTATGTTTGAAGCATTATTCCAACATAACATCGAATATTTTCCTTGTTTATGAGGATCCATGAGAAATTGGGATCGATTTTAACTTTTTCGATTACTAACGTTGAAGATTTTTGCGATTTCAGGGAGTTTTGGGTAGCGTACGAATTTTTTTATCTTCCTCTTGACACCCTAGTCCGTACTAGTTGCATGTAGTTATTATAGGACACAACCGTTATTGTTTTCTCATTATTTGTTATAACTGAGGCAACATTCATTCCTCAATGTTAAGAATCTGTTATTATTTTTTTGAGGTAGTTTTCGTACTAGAAGAAAATGGTACTCAGATAAAGTGATGTGTTACTGAAATTGAAAACGTTTTGATCTTCGATCACAACAAAAATCGTTGTTATTTCATGTCGATTACTAAGACCCACATCTGAATTGATGTGAATCCACATTATTCGAGCATAAAAGTCGAGATTTCACTCGAATTTGTACGTTGAATTGAGTTTGAAGCATTATTCCAACATAACATCGAAAATTTTCCTTGATTACGAGGATGTGAGCTCGATTTTTTACCTTTTTGGTGGTACGTCCGCCAAGTACGATCTGCAGCGAGCAGCTATATGTCGACTTTGGCGTGTGGCTTGGTAGGCGCTTAATAGACTCATGTAATTAGAGTTCTTGCTTGTGCCCAGTAGTCTGTTAATGGCTGATTGCGGAGCTCGTCTCCTGCTCACTATGTACATACCTTTTCACGTTATATATATGGGACATTACACCAAAAAAAAAAGATTTTTACCTTTTTCACCATCGAAAATTTCTGTGATTTTAGAGCATTTTGGGTGTTGTAAGAATAGTCGATTTACTCTAAGTCGGAAGCGAGGGATGATGGCATAGATACGTATTTTTTTGCAACAGTCGAGGGCAAATGAGTCTTTTTTGCACAAATGGGTCTGAAAGTTAATTTACTTAATAAATTAATGACAGCCCATCATGTAATCAGTATTTCAGTACTAAGACCATCTGCAAACGATAAACGCATTCTCAAACTCAAACGCATACTCAAACTAAAAATGCAGCAATTCTTCTCAAACCAATCAACACATTATCAAACTCAATAGACTATTTTGTAATAGTCACCCCCACATCAATTTTTACAAATTTCAATATTACCCACATATTTTACAACTTTACCAATTAGACTACAAATAGTATTTTAGATTTAATCGAAAAAAATTAATAAGATTAATAATAAAATTATATTTATACATATAAACAACATCAATTAATGTTTATTAAAAACACCACAACTACAATATATTTATACATATAAAAAGCATCGAAAATATTTATTATAAACACGACAACTACATAATAATATTTATTAATCTAATATTGATGTGATTAACACAATTTTGTTCTCAACCTGGCATCAAATTTTTTTACTATACATACAATAATATGTGTGGAGAAAATAAAATCCGAAAAAAAAAGAACAAAAAGAAAAATCTACCGCTCATCGACTATGTTCATCAAGTTTTCGAAGGAAAATAAATAAATATTTTCACTCACGTCAAATAACTGTTGGAGATGAGAGAGACAGCTTTTTTCGTTTTTCAAAAACAAAAGAAGATTAAATTTCGTTTCAGGCCTCCTTGAGCATTATTCATTTGAATTCAGGCCCCACTACTTTAAATTTTAGTTTAAAAGACACATTTCGAGTTTGGCTTAGAGTTAAAGACCCATTTGTGCTAAAATGACCTATTTGCCCTCGACTGTTGCAAAAAATTACATGTATATGCCATCATCCCTCACGTTCTAGATTTTGGTCCATTTTCGATTCTTCCAACACCCAGAACGCCCTGAAATCTCTGAAATCTTCGACGTTATTGAGCAAAAAGGTAAAGTCGAGCTCAATTTCTCATGGGTCCTCGTAACCAACGAAAATTTTCGATGTTATGTTGGAATAATGCTTCAAACTAAATTTGAAAGTTTTGCTACAAACACGAGTGAAATCTTGACTTTTGTGCTCGAATAATTTGGATTCACACCAATTCGGATGTGGGTTTGAGTAATCGACACGAAATAACAACGAATTTTGCCGCAACCTAATATCCAAACATTTTCAATTTCAGTAACATATCACTTGATCTACCATTTTTTGCTCGTCCGGAAACACTACCATCAGAATCTATACCAGATTCTTAACATTGAGGAATAAATGTTGCCTCAGTAATAATAAATAATTTCAGTAACACGTCACTTTATCTAGGTACCACTTTCTACTATTTTGGAAACCCTACCCTAAAAACAATTCCTAACATTGAGGAATAAATGTTGCCTCATATATAACAAAATAACGAGAAGACAATAACGGTTTACTTCTTATAATGACTACATGCAACTAGTACGGAATAGGGCATCAAGAGAAAGATCAAAAATTCGTACGACACCCAAAACTCTCTGAAATCGCAGAAATCTTCAACGTCAGTAATCGAAAAAGGTAAAATCGATCTCAATTTCTCATGGGTCCTCATAAACAAGGACAATTTTCGATGTCAAGTTGGAATAATGCTTCAAACACAATTCGACAATTTTGGTAAAAAAAAGAGTGAAATCTCGACTTTTATGCTCGAATAATGAGTATACACACCAATTCGGATGTGGGTCTTAGTAATCGACATGAAATACCAACGAATTTTGCTGCGAGCTAAGATCGAAACATTTTCAATTTCAGTAACACATCACTTTATCTGGGTACTTTTGCAAGTTCCAAAACTCTAGCTTCAAATATTGTAACCGATTACTAATAAATGGTAACAAGTCTTGCCTCATTTATAACAAATAATAAAAAAACAATAACTGTTTCTTATAATTACTACATGCAACTGGTACGGACTAAGGTGACAACAGAAAGATTAAAAATTCGTATGCTGCACAAAACTCCCCGAAATTGAAGAAATCTTCAACGTTAGTAATCGAAAAAGGTAAAACCGATCTCAATTTTTTATGGGTCCTCATAAACAAGGAAAATTTTCAATGTTATGTTGAAATAATGCTTCAAACCCAATTCGAAAATTTGGTAAAAAAAACTAGTGAAATCTCGAATATTATGCTCGAATAATGTGGATTCACACCAATTCGGGCGTGGGTCTTAGAATCAACAATAATTATCGATGTTAGTCACGGAATAACGACAAATTTTGATGCAAAATATTGGAACGTTTGTCAAATAAAAAGTTGGTTGGTAACACTTCATTTATTCTTGGTAACAATTCAGCATTTTGGGTAACACATAACTAAGAACATTCTAGAAGGTTCTAGATTGTCAGAGATATTAACAGTACAATAACTTAATATTATCAAATTGCCTGCAAATAATACCACATGTCTGATAAATGATAACAATATAAACAAAGGTTATACCACATTTGTAGCTACAATAACCACAAAATATCTAATCAATACCACATTGCTATTTCGAGTAATTTCGTTCGTAAATTCATTTCATTGGGATGTATACGATTATTCATGGAAATATGTGATATGATGAAGCCAAATCACAAAATTTCATTAAAAGACGCGTTTTGCGAATGTTGATATCAATATGTGAAAGTTGAGATCAGAAGTCATGTAAGCACATAGCTCTTCTTTCACAAAATATACTAGTATCTATTTGATGAGACATAACATTATGAATTCCATCGCAAACGTATTCAAGTTCAACATTAAAGCACAAACAACATTTAATAAACCATAAACTGAAAATTCGAGACCTCAAACTAAACGATCGACGCAAAATGGATTTTTAGCGTAGTTATTGAAATGTTTTAGAATATTACCACATTACCTGTCACTAATACCAGATGTCTGATATAAAGAAACAATACCAACCAAATTTATGACACATTGTTTGGTACAGATACCACATAATACGCTTTTCAGTATAACATCAGTTAGACTTATTTTGTTCGTAAATTCACTTTTTCCCGAATGTATAAGATATGTTCATGTAAGTATGTGATATTACTAAGTTAACAAACCAAATTCTCTTAAGGACATGTTATGCGAATGTTGATATCAATATGTGAAAGTTGAGATCATGTAAACACATAGCTCTTGTTTCACAAAATATACTAGTATCTCCACTTTGATGAGGCATAACGTTATGAATTCCATCACAAACGTATTCAAAGTTCAACATTAAAGCACGAACAACATTTAATAGACCATAAACTCAAAATTCGAGACCTCAAACCCTAAACACTGGATTTGTGAGTGAAATTAATTATATTAGTAGAATGGTATGGAAAACCTATTATGCAGTATCAATATCCAAAATACTGTTAAAAATTGGATTTGTATTGTTCTTTTATATCGAAGATTCGGTATTATGGGCGAATAATGTGGTAATATCCCTTGACAATAGAACATTCCGGATAATGCAATTCCCGCCTAAATTATTGAGATCCCGCCTAAATTATTGAAATCCGCCTAAAGTGGATAACACAAGTTACACAGAGAATAACAATTAATAACTTACTGGTACCACTTTCTTGTTTCGGAAAATTAGGCAAATCCGACGATTGTATTTAAATTTCGGCAACCATGAGTGACGAACAATAGTGTCAGTACTGTGCTTCAACGACTTGTCAGGATATGGATCTCTCGAATTTGTACGAAATATCTTCAATTTTGATCGAATCAGGATTCAATTTCCGTGTTTTAATTATTTGACTCAAAAGAATTCGAGAAATTTACCGGTAAAATCGAACATTCGCGACCTGAATAACATGATAAACCATCTAGGACACACCCAACTTGGTTTGGTGCAGGTCGTGTAGATGGAAATAATATATACGATCGATTGTTTCGATCGAGTTTCTACTGTTACGGTGATACCAGATATTTGGCAAAGGGTACCAAGTCCAGCTTACTCGAACCTTTTAATCAGTACCATATGCCAGCTTACCAATACCAGTTAACTGTATTACGGTGACTGATGCCTGACAATCCATACAACGTTTTGGGAACAGTTGTTTAGGCAACAATCCGACGATTTTAAACTTCGGCAAACCATGAGCGACGAATGATAGAGCCAACACTGTGCTTCAGCGATTTGTTTAGGATATGGGTCTCTCGAATTTGTACAAAATATCTTCAATTACGACCGAATCGGAATTTGAATTTCACCGTGTTTTAATTATTTGCGTCAAAAGAATTAAAAAATTTACCCGTAAAAATCGAACATTCGAGACCTGAATAACATGATAACCATCTAGGACACATACCAACGTGATTTGGTGCAGGACGTGCGTTCGTGCAGATGGAATAATATATACGATCGATTGTTTCGATCGAATTTCCATTGTTGTAATGATACCAGATAATTGGCATTCGGTATCAAATCCAGCTTAAAGATGCCTTTAAATCAGTATATATACCATATGCCAGCTCACAAATACCAGTTAGCTGTTCCAGGGTAACAGATGCATGACGATCCACACCACATTTCGGGAACAGATATTTAGCCAACAATACGACGATTTTAAGTTTCGCGAACCACGAGCGACGAACAATAGAGTCAATACCGTGTTTCAAATATTTGTTCAGATTATGGGTCTCTCGAATTTGTACAAAATATCTTCAATTTCGATCGAATAGAGATTCGGTTTCGTCGTGTTTTTATTATTTAACTCAAAAGAGTTCGAGAAATATACCCGTAAAATCGAATATTTCGAGACCTGAATATCGAAATAAACCCTCGTGGATAGACCGCGTTTCGTTTCCGAGGATCGTTCGAAAGATCTGCGAGTTTTTTTATCATCAAAATAATATTTTATTTACTTATTAATATGGTAACGATAAGTAACAAAAAACTGGTTCTGGATACCACTTATTATACAACTTTATAGGGGTATTTTGGTCAGATCAAGTATTTGGTCATTTGCTCTAAACTTAAAAGATATTGCGTCCTTAAAACCGAAACTTCTACTGTCAGGGCCTGAATAATGTTTTAAAACTTAAAGAGTGTCTGATTCGTAAAAGCCCCAAAAAAGAATTCTAGAGAGACATCTTTTTCTTGAATTGACTTTTGTCAACCTTTTCTGACACCTCAAATGCCACTGTCCATGTGTCATCCATCAACTTTTCTGACAAAAGAGATACGAGAGAAAATTCGGGGCTTTAAGTAAAAAATACATCGCATATTAATTTTTATTTTTTTTTCCAGTTCGGTTGGAGATGCTCTAAGTTTAAGCTTTCCATTGGGAAAACATAAAAAATAAAGTTCAGACAGTCGATAAGCGATGTTTGCTGCCGAATGTCACCAGCATCATTACAACATAATGTTTACTGTAATATTGCAATTCAAAAATAAGATAAAGTTCACAACGTAGTAATATATGAATGACGCAAAGAAAGAGATACTCACAACGCTAACATGTAAAAAGCAAGAACTCCAAAGAATCATGAGAGCTTTATCTCTTTTTGCCGAGACGTTGACAGAAGATCACGTACAAGGCTCTCCAAGGTTTCAAAGGAAGCCCCGCCTCGTCTCAACGTATGTTCAGCCTTCTCCTTCAAATCTCGAGCTCGTTTTCTAATCTCTTCGCCATCTCTCTCCACCAAAACTCTCCTCACAGTCCTCGAAATGCTTCCTCTTCTCAAACCATTACTCTCTAAACTAATCCCGACCCTCCATTCGAAACTCGCATACCTTGCATTCACCATTTGATCGGAAAAATACGGCGTACAAATCATAGGGATGCCTTGGCAAATACCCTCGAGAGTTGAATTCCACCCCATGTGTGTCCAGAACGCCCCGATTGAAGGATGTGCTAAAACCTCCAATTGAGGAGCCCATCTCACTATGTGTCCTCTTCCATTTAAAGAAGCTAAGTAATCACTTGGTAATGCTTCGAGCCAGTCGAAGCCCTTAACGGATTTGGGTCTTACAACCCATAAAAAAGGGCAATTACTGTTTGCTAATCCCCAAGCAATTTCCAAGTGTTCGTCTTTCTCTATGGCTGTAATACTACCAAAGCTGACATATATTACTGATCTTGGTTCTTGCTCGTTTAGCCAAGGGATCGTCGTTCCATCGGGTTTGAGCAAGCTGCTTGAAGCTGATGGGAAATATTTGTAGAAAGGGCCTATTGGGATTATAGGGAGATGGAATTCATGACGAAGTGCTTCGATAGCTACGTCCTCGAGTTCTTGGAAGCTGTTGAATATGATTCCCGAAGAAGTTGTAGATTCTTCCACTAGTGCTTTGATGAAATGGTAGAATTTATCAAGGTCAGGTACGTTGTGGAAAGGAAGGTCTTTGACTCTCAGAGGCGGGAGTTCTATGACTGGATCGTGGAGCTTATTTGCTATTATGTCCAAAGAAAACTTGCATTATTCACGGATAATAAAGAAGTAATGAAGACGTAGCAGCAAAAACGAATCAGGCTCATTCAGGAAATTTAACAAGCACATAATGGGCCATAATGTAGAGCCTACAGTGATAGGGTATAAATCGAACAACACCTCGAAAATTAGAAAATTCTTCGAGGTGCGATTTAAAGAAAAACAACTGAATCACGCCCAGTAGAACAAAGAGCATTAAATTTCCCAGCAATCATGCAATTCTCGTGCCTTGGAAGGCTAATGAATTAGTCAACAAAATGTAAAAGAAAACGTACCTTCCATTGGGAGATAACCCTTTTTCAGAAGCGTCGAGAGCATAGTAAAAATCCTGAAATTCGCCACGCCAGAGGTCCTCAACACGAACCTCTTCAAGCCAAAACTCTCCGCCACTTGTCTCGTGAAATGCAGCGATGGATCAGAGATCAAGGCGGCGTAATCATCGGAATCAGACGACAAGAGTTCGCTCAAACAGTTCGTGAAAGGCTGCAGACATCTACTGTTGATGAGGTAAGCAAGATCGAACACGGACAGTCCCAATGTGTCGGCTTCAGACAAATCGTCATCGATGGGTCTGAAGTTAAAATGAGGATAGTTAAGATGGTCGGGAGCGTTGAACTTCGTGTGTATGACGGTGATGGAGAACGAGCCACCGTTTGATTGACGATGGAGAATATCTGCGAGTTGAAGGATGGGCGTTATGTGGCCTTGTAATGGTAGTGGGAAGAAGAGAAGGTGTTTCTTCGACATTATTCAAGGAATAATTTTGAGTCGATGCGATAGGATAATTGTATACAGATGGACCATCTATAAGTCAGTTTATGTACTGGATAGAAAGTTGTATTTGTAGAAAGTTGTATTTGTGTTTACTTTGCTATAAAAATGTGATTTAATTCCATTATTTAAGGCAAATCTACTCATAAATCCGCATATCTCTAACTATCCATCAACTAACTCCTCTCTTTCAATTCATTTATCATCAAACTCCCCGTTTCAAACTTTTAAATTACATAGCTACCTATGGACAACTTTAACCTTATCAAAACAATAATATTACCAAAAACCATTGAATGCTCACACCCTTCTCGTTCACTTTCAAAATCCAATGTAAACCATCGAAGAAGACGGAGAATGATAGAACGAGGCAGAGAACGATAGAATGAGGCAGAGTACGATAGAACGAGGCAGAGAACAAGCCGGGACAGAGAACGACACGAGACAGAAAGAGCAAGTTTCGACTGTAAGTGTGCGTTTTATTTTTTGATTTTTTTTGGAATTTGGGATTAATCTAGAGCTTAGGGCTTCGATAAGTGCATTTCTTCAACGATTCCATGTTGTGCAATGTTAATTTGGGATTTATTTTTCGTTGTTTGATTCGGGGTTTTGATATCTTTCAAATTAGTGATTTTAGCTTCTACTACGCTTTAGATAAAATATCATAAAGGTTTTGCATTTGTACCTGTCTTGGTACGAGGCTCGGTTGTTTGTTGTCTTGATACCGTATATTACTTGAATTGGTACTGTTTGTTCATGTTTTTGGGTACTGCATTACATAATTAGCGGTACTGTAAATTCGTTATTTATTTATGTAGACGAGAGAGAAGAATCCGGAGGGCATGGATTGCGGCGTACATGTTGCAATGTCCATGGATAACTACATCGTCGGACCTACAGATCGTGGAAGGTATCTTGACGATGTCGAAGTCGAAGCATATCGTTGCTCCATGGCATCCACAATACTTAGAGATCCGAGTGGGTTTATGTTCCACTTGTTTGAATGATATTATCTATTTGTAAGTTTTAGACTTGTTGAGACTGATATGTTGTTCAGAGGTAGAGGTTTTGTGAACCTGTTCTTGAACATTTTTTATGTTTCTAAGGTTGAGGATCTGCTTGGTTTAGGCTCCAATTATTGTTGTACCTGAAAACCGCTTGTAGTACCAATTTACATATGTTTGTAGTATCAATATATAGATTTTTGTGGTACCGTATCATAAGCTAATACCATACGTAGGTTACTTGTAGTATTTTTTCGTACCATGTGTAACTATCGAGACTCCTACCTAAAAACGCTTGTAGTACCAATATACATATGTTTGTTGTACCAATATATAGATGTTTGCGGTACCGTATCGTGAGCTACTGTAGTACCATAAGTAGGTTACTTGTAGTATCTTTCCGTACCATGTGTAACGATCGGACTGCTACTCTAAAAACGCTTGTAGTACCAATATACAGACATTTCTAGTACCATAACATATGCCAATGTAGTACCATGCATAGGTTACTTGTATCATTTTTGTACCACGTTTTTAATTATCGAAAACACGTAGATTATTGTGCAGTAAGGCATGCGAGCTTCCAAAATACGTCACATAATAGAATTAAACACACGTAACATAAAATATAAACACTAACTTTCGATCGATAAAAAAGCTTGACCATAGAGTAAGATCTTCTTACTAGTATCATAATAAGTAGAAAGAAAGTTGGGGTTTAAACGTAATAATCTCTAATTCTAAATATTAACTCACCAATATTGATGCCAAATCATCACTAAAGTATTTATAATTATGGTAAATAATCCCGGAGCAAAAATAATTCGGACGGCGTCGAAAAATTCGTACCCAAATTTATAGTGCCAACACACATATGTTTGTAGTACCGACATATAGACGTTTGCGGTACCGTATCAGAGCTACTGTAGTACCATACGTACGTTACTTGTAGTATCTTTATGTACCATGTGTAACTATCGAGACTCCTACCCCAAAAACGCTTGTAGTACCATATACAGATGTTTGTAGTACCAACATATAGATTTTCGAAGTACCATAACATATGCTAGTGTAGTACAATGCGTAGGTTACTTTTAGTATCATTTTCGTACCACGTTTTTAATTATCGAAAACACGTAGATTATTGTGCAAATAAGGCATGCGAACTTCAAAATACGTCAACAAATACAATTAAACACACGATAGCATAAAATATAAACACTAACTTTCGATCAACAAAAAACCTTGACTATGTAGTAAGATCTTCTTACTAGTATCATAACAAGTAGAAAGAAAGTTGGGATTTCAACGTAATAATCCCTAATTCTAAATATTAACCCGCCAATATTTAACTCTTGTCACGCCGAAAAGGACTTTTTTTGCAAACTCCCAAACCTCAAACGCGCGCAACACGGCTCTTCCTTGGCTTACTCCGCACGCGCGCTTCGTAACCAAGGCAAGACACGCCCTCACGGTACTCGCCTTTGCCCAAACGGAAACTAAAGACAAGTAATATAGCCGAAGGGCCAGCCGACTCAATCTCGGCCTTTCTTTATTTCGCACAAAGAAATTACAATAGGACTTGAACGGATCGGACACGCCCCGACTCGCTCGACTCGATTGCTCACAAGTCTACCCAAATCCTATCGTCCCTTCGACACGGGATCTTACACGCTAAAATCCCTCGTCGAAACTGCCCCGAATGCAATCTCGACAACCCTTGGAACACTCGACAAACTCGCACAAATTCGCCAAGTGATTCGCTCTCGAAAACGCCGTCGCTCGATGTCTTCTTTGGCTTGGGCGAATGGGGCTATTTATAGGCACTAAGTTTCCTTTTGTGACTTGGTAAAGATCTCCCCCAAAGATCTCCATATCTTGTTTTCCATATCTCCTAAATATAGTAAATATGGAAACAAGATCTCCCTAAAAGATCTCAAACCTTTTTGGGCCAAATCACCTTCCGGAAGCTTCCTTGGACTCGGCAAGCTGCTGCCCCGCCATCGTCCCGCGCGCCTATCTCCTCGCCCAGCCCCGCGCGCCAAGTGCCGCGCGCGCACAGTGCCGCGCGCGCACATCCGCCAAGCCGCGCGTGGTGTCGCCCCGCTGGTCCGCCCGAATGGCCTGGTCTCGGCCCCGGCAGGCAGCACGCCTGTGCGCTGCCGCCCTGGCCTGGTCGCGGTCCGGCCGCGGCCCTGGCTGGACCCGACCCGACCCGACCCGATCCGACCCGCTCCGTCTTCCAACCCGCTCCGTCTTGACCCGGCCCGACCCGCTTTGGGCTGACCCGCCTCGGCCCATGGTCCGACCCGTGGGTCGACCCGCCGCTCCAAGGGTTGGCCGCGCCGTCGCCGGCGTGGCCCGTGTCGTCCCGTCGATTGCCGCTCCGAACCTATGCGTCCCGAACGTTCCCCCAATCTCCGGAAATTGTCTAAGTGTCGTAAAGACTCCGTGCCTTAGCCGCGCACGCCTTCGTTTGGTAAACCTGTCGAAGACCCAGGTTAGTGGAACTTACGTTCGTGACACCCTCCCCCCCGGGAAAAGTCGGCGGCCCCGTCGACATCCGTTGTCCGTAGCCCGCACCGTGCCTCCAGTTCCAATATGCCGCAACCTCCTCCTCGAATTGCGCAATGTCCGTGAACTTCTCCCACGAAGTCTCGGACGGATCCTCCCCGCTCCATAAGACCAAGAACCCGTTCAAGCCTCCCGCCCGCCGATGGTCGAGAATGCTGAAAATTCTTCGATCGTACGCCTTAAGTGCCGCCTCTGGCACGCGCGTCGTAGCCTCCCTCGAATCTCACCGGGGTGATACTTCTTCAAAAGACTTACAAGGAACACCGGATGGATCTTCATGCGGTCCGGTAGCTTTAGCCGATAGGCCACCCTTCCGATTCGAGCCTCCACCTCGAACAGCCCATCGTACTTCAGCATTAGGCTGCGGGACAAGTTCGCCTTCTTGCCCACAGCGCCCGCGCTCCACATGTGCGGCCGCAACTTGAGCATCACTTGCTCGCCAACTTCGAACTCCACCTCGCGCCGACGTTGGTCTGCGTACTTCTTCATACGCCGTTGCGCCTTTGCCATGCTATCCTTGGCCACGGTCCAGAGCTCGTGTCTGGTCCACGCGAACATGTAAGCCGTCGGGCAGTCGCCGATCATCTTTGTCGCCACGACCGCCGGTTGGTTCGGACGAAACCCGTACACCATCTCGAACGGGCTAACCTTCGTCGCCGATGACTCGTGCAAGTTGTAACTAAATTGAGCCGCGTCGAGCAAGTCGACCCAATTAGTGTGGCTCACCGAGATAAAGTGCCGGAGATAGTCCTCCAAAGTCTGATTCGCCCGCTCCGTCTGGCCATCCGTCTGCGGGTGAAATGCGGTCGAGAACTTCAACTTCGTCCCAAGAAGCTTGAAGAGGAACGTCCAAAAGCGTCCCGTAAAACGCGCATCTCGATCGCTCACTATGGAAGTCGGCACGCCGTAGTACTTCACCACGTGCCCGAAGAAAATCTCCGTCGTCTCCTTCGCGGGGCACTCGATCGGTGCCGGCGCGAACACCGCCATCTTCGAAAACCTGTCCACACAAACAAGTATCGAACCGAACCCTCGGATCCATCGAAACCGACTCCCACGGTCTCGCTGGAATGGGTAGCGGCTGTAGCAAGCCGGCCTGCTTCCTTCGATCCGCCTTGTCCTGCTGGCACACCAAGCATGACCTCACATAGGCGTGAACATCGGCCCTCATCTTCGGCCAAATGAACTTCTTCGAAAGCAAGGCGTACATCCGTCCCTCGCCCGGATGACCCGCCCAAAGTGTGTCGTGGTACTCGCGAACCAATTCCCGTCTAAGCTCGCCTTCGGGGACGTAGATCCGCCCGCCGTGGGCCACCAAGATCCCGTCCTCGAGCCAATATTGCCGCACCACGCCCTCGTTTACCTCGAAACGAGCTTCTGATACGCCTTGTTCCCCTCCGCTGCCGCGCGCACCTTCCCCTCGAAGTCCGCGACCGCCGAACTAAGTGCGGCCACAAAGGTCTCGACCCCTTTGCGGCTAAGAGCGTCGGCCACATCGTTGTGCCGACCCGGCTTGTGAATCGATTCGAAGTCGTACTCGCCTAAGAACTCCTGCCACCTCGCTTGCTTTGGAGACAACTTCTTTTGGGTCTTGAAGTATGTGTTGGCGACGTTGTCCGTCATGACTACGAACTTCGTCCCCAACAAGTAGTGTCGCCACGTCTCCAAGCAATGGATCACCGCCGTTATTTCCTTCTCGTGGGTCAAGTACCGAGTCTCCGCCTCGTTGAACTTGCGACTCTCGTACGCCACGGGATGGCCTTCCTGTACGAGAACGCCCCCAAGGGCTTGCCCCGACGCATCGGTATGCACCTCAAAGGCCTTGGTGAAGTCCGCCAGCCTCAGCACCGGCTCGGACGCGAGTGCGCCCTTCAACTCCTCGAAGGCCGCCACCGCCTTCTCCGACCAAGTCCATTGTGCCCCCTTCTTCAGCATGTCCATCAAAGGGCTCGCGATGTGCGAGTATCCCTTGATAAACCGCCGATAATAGTTCGCCATGCCCAAGAACGATCTCAACGCTGAAACGTTCTTCGGCCGCTCCCACTCGACCACGGCCAACACCTTCTTTGGGTCCATCCGAATCGATCCTCCCGATATGATGTGGCCTAGAAAGGAAATCTCGCTCAAGCCGAATACCAAATCCAGTAAAATATTTATAACTATGGTAACATAGTCAGGAGAAAAAAATAATTCGGACAGCGTCGAAAAATTCCTACCCAAATTTGTAGTACCAGCACACATATGTTTGTGATACCAATATATAGATGGCCGTAGTACCGTAACATATACTAGTGTAGTACCATGAGTAGGTTACTTCTAGTATCATTTTCGTACCACGTTTTTAATTGTCGAAAACACGTAGATTATTGTGCAAATAAGGCATGCGGACTTCCAAAATATATCACATAATAGAACTAAACACATTGTAACATAAAATATAAACACTAACTTTCAATCAGTAAAAAACCTTGACTATGTAGTAAGATTTTCTTACTAGTCTAGTATCATATTAAGTAGAAAGAAAGTTGCGGCTTCAACGTAATAATCCCTAATCCTAAATATTAACCCACCAATGTTGATACCAAATCATCAGTAAAGTATTTATAACTATGGAACAGAGTCACAGACCAAAAATAATTCGGACGGCGTCGAAAAATTCCTACCCCAAATTTGAGTACCTACATACATATGTCTGTAGTACCAACATATTGATGTTTGTGGTACCATATCGTAAGCTAGTGTAGTACCATACATAGGTTATTTATAGAATCTTTCCGCACCATGTGAAACTATCGAGACTCCTACCCTAAAAATGCTTGTAGTACCAATATACAGATGTTTGTAGTACCAATATATAAATGATCGTAGTACCATAAAATATGCTAGTGTAGTACCATGCGTGGGTTACTTGTAGTATCATTTTCGTGCCACATTTTTAATTATCGAAAACACGTAGATTATTGTGCAAATAAGGCATGTGAACTTCCAAAGTACGTCACATAATAGAATTAAACACACGGTGACATAAAATATAGACACTAACTTTCAATCGATCAAAAATCTTGACTATGTAGTAAGATGTTCTTACTAGTATCATATTAAGTAGAAAAGAAAGTTGGGTTTTCAACGTAATAATCCCTAATTCTAAGTATTAACCCACCAATGTTGATACCAAATCATCAGTAAAGTATATATAACTATGGTAACATAGTCACAGACCAAAAATAATTGACGGCGTCGAAAAATTCCTATCCAAATTTGTATTACCAACGTACATATATTTGCAGTACCAACATATAGACGTTTGTGGTACCATACCGTAAGCTAGTGTAGTTCCATATGTTGGTTACTTGTAGTATCTTTCTGCACCATGTGAAACTATCGAGACTCCTACCCTAAAAATACTTGTAGTACCAATATACAGATTTTGTAGTACCAATAATAAATGTTCGTAGTACCATACCATGTGCTAGTGTAGTACCATGCGTGCGTTACTTGTAGTATCATTTTCGTACCATGTTTTTAATTATCGAAAACACGTAGATTATTGCACAAATAAGGCATGTGAACTTCCAAAATACGTCACATAATAGAATTAAACACACGGTAATATAGACACTAACTTTCAGTCGATCAAAAATCTTGACTATGTAGTAAGATGTTCTTACTAGTATCATAATAAGTAGAAAAGAAAGTTTGGGTTTTCAACGTAATAATCTCTAATTCTAAGTATTAACCCACCAATGTTGATACCAAATCATCAGTAAAATATATATAATTATGGTAACATAGTCACAGACCAAAAATAATTCGGACGGCGTCGAAAAGTTCCTACCCAAATCTGTAGTACCAACGTACATATATTTGCAGTACCAACATATAGACGTTTGTGGTACCATACCGTAAGCTAGTGTAGTACCATACGTTGGTTACCTGTAGTATCTTTCTGCACCATGTGAAACTATCGAGACTCCTACCCTAAAAATACTTGTATTACCAATATACAGATTTTTGTAGTACCAATAATAAATGTTCGTAGTACCATAACATGTGCTATTGTAGTACCATGAGTGCGTTACTTGTAGTATCATTTTCCTACCACGTTTTTAATTATCGAAAACACGTAGATTATTGTTCAAATAATGCATGCGAACTTCCAAAATATGTCACACAGTAGAACTAAACACACGGTAACATAAAATATAGACACTAACTTTCTATCGATCAAATATCTTGACTATGTACTAAGATGTTCTTACTTGTATCATAATAAGTAGAAAAGAAAGTTGGGTTTTCAACGTAATAATCCCTAATTGTAAATATTAACCCACCAATGTTGATACCAAATCATCACTAAAGTATTTATAATTATGGTAACATAGTCACGAACCGAAAATAATTCGGACGGCATCGAAAAATTCCTACCCAAATTTGTAGTACCAACGTACATATATTTGCAGTACCAACATATAGACGTTTGTGGTACCATACCTTAAGCTAGTGTAGTACCATACGTTGGTTACTTGTAGTATCTTTCTGCACCATGTGAAACTATCGAGACACCTACCCTAAAAATACTTGTATTAACAATATACAGATTTTTGTAGTACCAATAATGAATGTTCGTAGTACCATAACATGTGCTAGTGTAGAACCGTGAGTGGGTTTAATTGTAGTATCATTTTCATACCACGTTTTTAATTATCGAAAACACGTAGATTATTGTGCAAATAAGGCATGTGAACTTCCAAAATATGTCACACAATAGAACTAAACACACGGTAACATAAAATATAGACACCAACTTTCAATCGATCAAAAATCTTGACTATGTACTAAGATGTTCTTACTAGTATCATAATAAGTAGAAAAAAAGTTGGATTTTCAACGTAATAATCCCGAATTCTAAATATTAACCCACCAATGTTGATACCAAATCATCACTAAAGTATTTATAATTATGGTAACATAGTCACGGATCGAAAATAATTCGGACGACTTAAAAAAATCCTATCCAAATTTGTAGTACCAACATACATATATTTGTAGTACCAACATGTAGATGTTTGTGGTACCATATCGTAAGCTAGTGTAGTACCATATGTTGGTTACTTGTAGTATCTTTCCGCACCATGTGAAACTATCGAGACTTCTACCCTAAAAATGCTTGTAGTTCCAATATACAGATGTTTGTAGTACGAATATATAAATATTCGTAACATAACATGTGCTAGTGTAGTACCATGCGTAGGTTACTTGTAGTATCGTTTTTGTACCACGTTTTTAATTATCGAAAACATGTAGATTATTGTGCAAATAAGGCATGTGAACTTCCAAAATACGTCACATAATAGAACTAAACACACGGTAACATAAAATATTGACATTAACTTTCAATCGATCAAAAATCTTGACTATGTAGTAAGATGAGTTCTTACTAGTCTAGTATCGTAATAAGTAGAAAAGAAAGTTGGGTTTTCAACGTAATAATCCCTAATTCTAAATATTAACCCGCAAATATTTATATCAAATCATCAATAAAGAATTTATAACTATAGTAATAGTCACGGACCAAAAATAACTCGGACGGCATCGAAAAATTCCTACCCAAATTTGTAGTATCAATATACATCGTAGTACCAATAGATAGATGTTCGTGGTACCATATTGTTAGCTAGTGTACTACCATAAGTCGGTTACTTATAGTATCTTTCCGTACCATCAACTATCGAAACTCCTACCCTAACCTGTAGTACCAATACACATATATTTGTAGTACTAATATGTAGATTTTTGTGGTACCGTCTTATAAGCTAGAGCAGTACCATGAGTAGGATACTTGCAGTATCAATATCATTCATCCACCAACATCTTAAGATCAAACATATCAACAGTATTAATATCATTCATCTACCAACAATCTTAATATCAAACATATCAACAATATTAATATCATTCATCCACCAATATCATAATTCAAATCAGATCGACAAAAAGGATGTGTCGTAGCCTATCGGCAACATTATCACCGCCATTGGTCAAACGTGTCAGTCATTAAGCCATAAAAATCACGAATAGCAGCTTCTTTGCCTCTGTAGCCTGTTGGTACCTCACCTCTCTGCTCCACAACAAAATTTCGTACAACGGAACCTGTTAAAATTAGAACGACAAACAATTACCATATGGTACTGCTAGAAAGCTTGAAAATGTACCTCATATAAGAAATATGAGTACTGTAAATCAACATATTTTGGTACTGCACATAACAAATTGCTCTAACCAACAAATTAGCCAAATTTTAACCAAATATTGACCTCCCTCGACACCAATAATATGCTAGTGATAGAAATATAGGGGAGAATTCATTTTTTTCAGCTCAACACCCAAAATGCGAGACACCCATATCTCAATACCCAGTTTGAGCATCTTTTGAAGGAACCAAAAGCTAACCACTCATATCTTGGAAAACAAAAAGAGTAAATGGAAACTTACCTGACCATGAAGACCTTGATTAATCGAATTTCCTTGAGAACTATTAGTAACCACCATGTTCTTACCAACCTTCACCAAATGCTCTAACCTCGGCTTATGTGATTCCCTTGTCTCAATTGAAGCCCCTACCAAGAACTCACCATTATTGCCCGGCGAAGGTGACGCCAATTTTCGATCAACCATCAATGGTTTTCCGATTTGATTCGGAGGAGGCTTTCGTTGAAGTGTTGGAAGGGGGCCCTTGGTTGATGCAAGGGAAGCCTTTATTCTTGGAATCGTGGAAACCAAGGATGTCTTTCGAACGAAAGGAGGTGGTTGAGATCCCATTGTGGGTGAAACTATGGAACATCCCAGGAGAGCTTTGAACACAAGATGGTCTTGGGGTAGTCGCGAGCGTCGTAGGGCGCCCGGTGCATGCGGATGGCGTTACGACGAGGGTGAGAGAATTGATTATGCCAACATTTGTATAATGAAAAAGATGGCTGACACCCTTTGTAGAAGAGTTCAATGTTCGAGTATGATTGGAGGCCTTCCAAATGCACTACATGTGCTTCATGGGAACATAGGGAGGCGCAATGTCCGAAGCGGGTGGGTAGGCATGATGGGCCGGACGCACATCAAAGCCAACCGCAACAGAAGTTGGTCGTGGCACACCGACCAGTTGATCCTCATACACGGTCGAACAGACAACGATTTTGCCCACCACAAAAGGGCCAGCCTTTGTACAATCAAGGGTGCAACCGCGTGGGGAAGGCCGCGAGCGTGATCTTGTAGGAAGGCGGATCCATGAGGAGTGGAGTCAGGTTGGTGCGAAAGGGAAGGCCATTAGGGTGGTGACGTCACCGGATAAGGGGCATCATATAGTGTATACGCGAGGGGAACGTGCCCATGGGGAGACGAGTTTACCACGGAGCAACACAGAGCGAGCGCGTCAGGAGGGCCACTCGGCCCCTAACAGCGAGGGGCGAAATAGATTTGAAGTGTTAAGCGACAGTACTGGCGAAACGGACGACATACTGGACCCTAAAGCAAAAGTAGCCCATAATGGGGTGCATTTATGTTAACTTTGGGTGCATGGAACGTACGTGGTCATAAGCAAGACCACAGGAGGGCGATGGGGGATTTGATAGCGCTTGAGCGATTGAGTTTGATAGGGCTGATGGAGACCCGAGTGGCAGTTTCTAACGCGGGGATTGTGTCGAGTGCCATTCGCTCACATTGGAGATGGTTTTTTTACTACGAGGAGGGCCCGGCTACGAGGATCTGGATAGGGTGGGACCCGTTGGTTGTGACTGTGGATATCCTTGAGTTCTCGACCCAAGCAGTTCATTGTAGAGTGACATCGCCGGGTACGACTGACCCGGTCTATATCTCTTCTGTGTATGGGAAACCTAGGAGGGATGAACGACTACCTTTGTGGGAGGAATTGATTACTGTGTCCCAAACACGTGTGGCGGATGCATGGATGGTCCTGGGGTACTTCAATGCTATATTGCACACGGGTGAGGAAAGAGGGGGAACGCCAGCCATGTAGGATATGGCGGAGTTCCAATCTTGCCTAGTTGGGGCGGATCTACTGACGGTACCAACGATGGGGCAGATGTTTACGTGGTACAATCAGCAGAGGAATGTGGCCGGCATTTGGAGGAGGATTGATCGTATAGGGGCCAACCCCCAGTGGTTTGCTCGTTTCCTGACTTGACCTGTAGAAGTGGGCTTCCATCATCCTCAGACCACTCGCCCATTCTATTGGGATTCGGCACGCCTCGTCAGCGCAAGGGGGCGTTCCGATTTGAGAATTTCTTGATCAAGGATGACATTTTTTTGGAGCAGGTGCAGCGCATTTGGGATATACCGCTCCATGGGTTTCCTATGTTCGTGGTTGTACAACGGTTGAAGCTGTTGAAACCTATCTTCCAACAGATGAGGAGGGCCAAAGGGGATTTAGCTTCTAATGTTATGGAGGCAAAGCATTTCCTGGACCTTGCACAGGAGTTCTCATCACGATATCCACTGGAGGGCCTTTTTTATGATCTAGAGAGGCTGTGCCATACGCTGTATGCTAAGGCAGTGGAGATGGAACACAAGGCGCTGTCGCAACGGGCAAAGTTCGCTTGGCTGAAGGATGGTGACCAATGTTCTTCGTATTTCTTTCGTAGGGTGGCCATGCAGCGAGCTACTAATCGTATCGTTGCTCTGGAAGATGCGACGGGGCTCTTGTTGGAAGAACCGCACCAAATCAAGGGGGAGCTGATTGGGTTCTACCAGGACCTGTTAGGCCCATCTGTCCACTCGACGCCGATAGCAGTTGAGGACGTGCAGGGAGCAGTTACGCGCATGCTTTCCCCAGCGGATGCGCAATCTATGATCGGCCTAGTGGAAGGGAAGGGTGTACGAGAGGCGCTCTTCTCTATGGGGGATGAGAAGGCACCTGGACCGGATGGATATACAGTTGCCTTTTCAAGGCAGCTTGGGCAACAGTGGGCGAGGAAGTGGTGAGGGCTGTATAGGATTTCTTTAGGACGGGCAAACTTCTAAAGCCCCTTAATAGTACCCTTATCACGTTGATCCCGAAGATCGAGGCACCGCGTCGGGCAACGGAGTTTAGACCCATTTCATGCTGTAATGTGCTTTACAAGGTTATATCCAAGATTTTGGCGAACAGACTCAAGCCGTTTCTGCCTGGATTGGTGCATGGGACGCAGACGGCGTTTATACCTGGTAGGCGCATCAGGAATAATATACTGTTGGCACAGGAGTCATGTCTGGGTTATAAGTCGAAGGGACGGCCGCCGCGAGCTATGTTCAAGATTGATCTAGCTAAAGCTTACGACAAGGTGGAGTGGACGTTCTTACTGGCTGTGCTTGAGGCGATGAGGTTTCACCCAACCTTCATAGGGTGGATTCAGGCTTGTGTGACGACGATGGCATTTTCGCTAAACCTGAATGGCCAGGTGGTTGGATTCTTTGAGGGGAATAGGGGAATTCGGCAGGGTGATCCCATATCGCCCTATCTCTTTACCCTGATTATGGAGGTGCTGCATGGGATGATCACCTTGTTTATTACTGAGGAACCGAGGTTTAATTACCATTGGCGATGTGAATCGCTGCGGTTGGCCTCTCTGACTTTTGCGGACGATTTGCTGCTATTCAGTCATACGGATGTCGTATCGACTGCTGTGCTGAAGGATGCTATTGGGCGCTTGCGTCTCTGTCAGGGTTGTTCCCAAACCCGGACAAGAGTGAGATGTATTTGTCACAACGGGCGGAAGGGCTGACATCGCAGATTCAGGCACTGATGGGTTATAGAGTGGGACATCTGCCAGTGCGCTACCTGGGGGTACCGCTTATTACCACACGCCTTTCGATTGCTGACTGTGCATCGATATTACACTGAGTGGACCAGCGTATAGGCTAATGGCTTAACCGGTCGCTGTCATACGCTGGACGACTCCAGCTGGTTAAGTCGGTGCTTCAAGCTCTACATGCATATTTGTCTGGGGTTTTCTTACTTCCTAAGGGTGTGGTCCGAGCTCTGGAGACGCGATTTAGGAAGTTCCTTTGGGGGGGATCGACGGCAAAGGTGGCGTGGGATGTCCTATGTGTCCCAGTGTCTGAGGGGGGAATGGGCCTGCGATCCATTGGAGTTGACAATAGGGTGCTTCTCATGAAGCAATTGTGGAGTGTGCTTACAAGAGCTCCTGAATCGATTTGGGTGGAATGGCTTTACAGAACGCGCCTACAGTCTCGATCAGTGTGGGATCTATCGATCTCGCCGAATGATGCGTGGAGTTGGCGGAAGCTGATGCAGCTAAGACCAGTGGTACGTTCACATATTACATTTAGGGTAGCTGATGGCTCGACTATTTGGCTATGGAAGGACCCTTGGCTGTTGAATGTACCGTTACTGGAGAGATTTCCTAGAGGGCCTTTGGCTATGGGACTGCCTGCTGACTCACGCCTGAGCGCGGTTATGACGGACGACGGCTGGAACTGGCCAGGGCAAGGGTCGGTCGAGTATATTGAGATCAGTCGTCTACTCCCTCAGGTCATTCATGGAGATCAGGATGGGGTGATTTGGACACGCTCATCGACGGGGATCATGACGGTCACATCGGCTAGGGATGCGATTCAACGTAGGAGGGAATCCGTGTGTTGGGCTACATTATTTGGAGGGCCGTTGAAGATTCCACGCCATGAGTTCACTCTGGTTAGGCATACACGAGAGGCTGTCGACTATAGATAGGCCCTGGGTAGCTCAGAGGGCAGGAAAGCCGGCGTGCGTCCTCTGTGACGAGCTGCATTTCGAGACTGCCCAGCACTTTTCGATTGTTCGTATTCATGCCAGTGCCAGGGCCTGATGAGCAGACGTATTCGGTGGGCATGGCCGTATCGGGATTGGAGAGCGGGGTCCAATGGACAGTGGCAAAATGGCATGGGAGACACCTTCATGCAGCTTACAAGCATGTGCTAGCGTCGCTGGTCTATCACATATGGCAAGCACGGAACAAGCGATGGAAGGAGGGGATTGTAACAACGCCTGAGCGACTTGTTGGATGTATACTCGCCTTGGTCACCATGCGTATTAGTGGCAAATCCACTAAATATGCGTTCCAGAGATTGGCTATACGCCGACTTTGGAGGGTGGCATGGAGTTGGTTGATGTGATTTCTTGGTTTTCCTTTTCATGTGTTACCGGTAGCATGTTACTGGTTGTCAGTGCGGAGTTATACTCCGACCCATCATGTACTTTTTCCTTCATATATACATAAAGGGACCTTATACAGAAAAAAAGGTGACGCCAATTTCACAAAAGCATCAATCCTCTACATCACACACCAGTTCTTCGTCGTCGATTTCCCCATATTTTCGCACTAACGGCACTAATTCGAGCTTTTCCTTGGCCAAATAACACGATGCGTCCTCAAATCTGTAATCTGTAGGAATTGTAGAGGATGATTTAGGGTTGGGGAAGAAAAGATAGTTTTAATTGATGGTTTAAAGAAGAAAAGAGTTAAAAAAATAATAATTGAGGGGTAGAATCGTCATGGGGTACTGGGGTTTAAGATTGTTTTGAAATAGGAGTTTGATAAAAAAAAATAAGTGGGAATGGGGAGTTAGTTGATAAAAAGTTTAGGAAGGGGGATTTTTTTGATGTTGCCCCTTATTTTAATATAATTATATTAAAATTACGAATATTACTATGTTTTATGATAATAAATTTAAGAGAAATACTACAGAGACTAAATTAAATCTTATTCAATACGTTAGACATCTCGTATCCTAAATGTCTATTTATCTATTCTATTTTATTAGAAAGTTACGAGTGAGTATAAACTGCTCTTTTGTTCTTTTACATAGACAGTCATTGTACAATATTACTCTTAATATTTTATTTATTCTAAGTTTAAAACGTTATTAAATAAATTAATTAACAATATATTTGCATACACATAGGATAGGTGACTAAATTTAAGAGAAATATTAGAGATACTAAATTAGATCTAATTCAATTCGTTGACATCTAAAATCGAGTATTAGTATTTAAATTCCATATTACTACTAATCTCAAGTACAATATATAGGTATCTTATCAACATCTAAAATAATAATGTCATCCAACTCTCTAATCAACATTTAATACAATAATTTATCACAATCATTTAACTAATATAATTATTTAAAACATCCACTTAATCCACAATGCTCACCTTGAATGTTTTTAAAAAATATATCTAGTTAAAATTTACTAATTTACCAGAAAAACCTAAATAAAAACCAATGACGGAAAAAGAGTACATATTCTTTGCATATTATTGTCTCGTTAAAAACCTTAATGGGAAAACTCCTTGGAGAAAACCTCAGTGAATGGAAAAAGAGTACAATGTGCAATTACTCTCTCTGATGATGATATCACTCGAATTTTTAGCTACACCTAAAAATTTTCTACGTGGCGTTTTTTTATGAAAACATCTACAAGATTTTCACTTTATCGCACTTGTTGTGCTTCAATATCACTATTTTATCAGACGGTAAAACATACGTTTTCCAATCCTCTTTAACATATCATTTATTTAATTGAGCAAATACATGACTGATTATCCTCATATAAGATCGTCAGATGTAACTTTTCTAACAATAACAACAAGCTGCTGAATTATCGATCGCAAACAAACACAATTTCGTAGCTTCACGAGTTGCTTATATTTCACTATGATTTGATAAGCAGTGGTTAAAGTATGATTGAACGCCATGCAATATCAATTCTACCCTATAAATGAATAGCGCATATGCAATTGAGCATTATATCGGCCGGATTGAAATTCAGCATCTAAATAGCACATTAAATTTGTTTTAATATTTAAAATAGAAGGTAACAGAACATCCTTTCAATCATGTTAAAATGGCTATGAGTCGGTGAATTATATATTGCCGATAAAATTCATAGCGCACGATAAATCAGGTCGCACATGAGCATTATATCTAGCGCATTTACCCGTTTCACAGTGCTAGGGAGTTGGTTGTTGTTAGTAATGCTAGCATTCTTAGGAGAATGTTGACTACTTTATTTATCGAACAACAAGAATACGGAGTGCTTGTTCTTGGAACAACAAATGACGACATTTTGAAAATTTATTTTTTAAAACACTCTTATTCTTAGTATTAGGAATTATATTTCTACCCTCTTCCACTTGTTTATCCTATGACACTAAGGCTATTTTCTCCTTGCCCTTTCTTGGTAGTTTGCCTGTGGGCATAAAAGAAGTAGAGTTAGCTGAAAGAATTTGACTTTTATTCAAAACCTTTTCTTTTAGCGTTTTCAAGCCTTTCGAAGGAGGCTTGATCTGT
The DNA here is from genome assembly GCA_027422505.1 of Craterostigma plantagineum. Classification (NCBI taxonomy): domain Eukaryota; kingdom Viridiplantae; phylum Streptophyta; class Magnoliopsida; order Lamiales; family Linderniaceae; genus Craterostigma; species Craterostigma plantagineum. The sequence continues at coordinate 50,572 of JAPQWV010001453.1, read as the reverse complement.
ACTAGGGTGAAAAAGTTTTTGAAGATTTGAAATCTCACTTAAAAGCTTTTTCTTTTCAGTTTCAAAACAGTTTTTTTTTTCTGATTCCAAGGTGGAAATAATTTCAGGAGTATAACAGAAAGTATGTTTTGTCTGGACATACGTTTTCCCTTTTGTAAGTACTCTAAGTCGAGGAAGAACGAAAAGGTTAATAGTCATAAGACAAAAGGCATTTTCCTTGTTTTGTAACTATTGTTTAACTCAGCATAGTTTAGAGGAATTTTCCCTTTAGCTTTCCCTTTGATATATTACGTTTCTCATCCTCAGTAGCATTATTTCATATGCTCCTGTGAATGCCATGAGTTTTTTAGTCGTAAGCCCATGTCGCAATGTTGATGGGAAGTAACCTATATAAGGTAACATGGTCTTTGGAATCCTAAGCCTTCTGTTGGATTGTACAATTCCACGTCGTTAGGCTGATTTAAGAATAGACTGCGCAGTTTGACCTTTTTGGCAAGAATGTCCTCTAGACTTTTGATATTAGAGTATAATATATTCCCCTCATTGGAGCTAATATTGTAACATCCCGTCCCATACCGGGTGTCACTGTAGCATCCGTCCCCACCGGGACCTGTAGGGTTGGGCCCACCACACTCCGACTGATAGTCTGACCCCACTGTACCACCACTTAACCTTTCAGCGTGCTTCGTCCTCGCTCACACGCACCCTGGGCAAACTTCCCAGGGGGTCACCCATCCTAAGATTGCTTCAAGTCAAGCACGCTTAACTTCGAAGTTCTTTCGGATGGACTCCCGAAAAGGTAGGTCGACCTTGGTGATATGAGTAGTACTATCAATTCTCTTATACAATTCTTAGCCTGACACGCCCATACATCGTCAGTCTCAGGATCCCCTCTCATTCGGGTGTCGGATCGGTTCATTCATGTACCCCTTCGCCTAGAAGCCTGCCAGGAGCCGCTCCTTGTCCGTGCACCTCTCTGGCACCGGCGATCACTCCCCGTCCTCATCGGCCCCGGGCGTCACATGCCCACCAGCTTCCGCCTGGTTCGTCCCCGAACCAGCACCGTACTGCGAGAGGTTGTGCTCTGATACCACCTGTAACATCCCGTCCCATACCGGGTGCCACTGTAGCATCCGTCCCCACCGGGACCTGTGGGGTTGGGCCCACCACACTCCGACTGATAGTCTGACCCCACTGTACCACCACTTAACCTTTCAGCGTGCTTCGTCCTCGCTCACACGCACCCTGGGCAAACTTTCCAGGGGGTCAGCCATCCTAAGATTGCTTCAAGTCAAGCACGCTTAACTTCGAAGTTCTTTCGGATGGACTCCCGAAAAGGTAGGTCGACCTTGGTGATATGAGTAGTACTATCAATTCTCTTATACAATTATTAGCCTGACACGCCCATACATCGTCAGTCTCAGGATCCCCTCTCATTCGGGTGTCGGATCGGTTCATTCATGTACCCCTTCGCCTAGAAGCCTGCCAGGAGCCGCTCCTTGTCCGTGCACCTCTCTGGCACCGGCGATCACTCCCCGCCCTCATCGGCCCCGGGCGTCACAAATATCAAACTGGTTTCTAGACTCATCAGTTCACAAGCACTAAGTTGTTTCTTAAGATCATTGACTTTAGTCTCATAAGTTTCTATTTGAGACTCTATTTCAGTCCTTATCTTTGACGTTGCCTAAAAGTACTCATAAGGTTGATTCATTCTCTAAGTGCTTCATAAGAACACTTCCATCATTTACTAACCTTTCTTCTAACTCAATAATTTTACGATCTCTAGGCATGTATGAGCATTGTTCTTGTAAAGATGTAATTGTTGAGAGATATCATAGATAGAAGAATTTACCTCGTTCGCACTGGATAAAGTGGCGAATTGATCGTCTGACATTCGGAGGTGTCAGCGTCAGATTCTTCTTTTACTTTTCCATCAGTGCCAAGTTTTCTTACTTGTTGTCAGTTGTTTCCTCCAGCCAATGGTCTTGCATTAGGACTACTCCTGCTTCCTTCTATTTTCAGGGTTGAAGCGTTTTGGCGTAGTAGCTTGTGTCTTTTTTCGTTGGTATAAAGCATTCCTTTTCAATGTGGCCCGGCTTCCCACAATTGTAGCACTATACCTTTTCACTTATTGGCTTAGGCTCGGATGTTTCAGTTAGCCTATCTCCGTACTTTGAGCTCGAAGACAATTATTTCATTAGATGTGGATGAGGACTTCTTTTTCAAAAATCTCTTTCCCATTATCTATCATATGAGCATCATCTGCTTCCTAAACTCCATCATGTCAGGATCTCAGTCCTCATCTGATTTTTATTTTGAAGAGCTTGAAAGTTTAATTGTTTTCTCGTTTCGAGGACTTGTCCTTGCATGTTTCTTTTCGGAGACAAGGACAAGGGTCTCATCTTACTTCCCTCTTTGCTCTCTCAAATTGTAGAATACCCGTTTGAATTGTGCTTAGATTTATTAGTTATATTTGTAATTGTTGGGGCGAGTGAATTTCAAAAATTTTCTCACCGCCGTTACTAAGATCGTGCTCGGTATAAGAAAGAAAACATACATGTACGACACATAATAGAGTAGAGTGTTTACCCTCGTAGCGAAGTTCCATAACTTCCGGTTGTAGTAAACCGTTCCACGCTTCCACGAGCCGCGCAGAAGAGAGTCACGCCAACCCTGAGACGTATCACAAACCAAGTCCCTCGCAAGGATGGCTAGAGAGGGAATGGAGTTGTTTTAAGAGATATATTTTCCAAAAATCTCCTCTAAGGACGGTATTAATTTTTCTCTCTCGAAAGTTAAAAAGACACATGAAAACTTTTAAGTTTTTCATTATGAAAAACTTAGGTATTTTATAGGCCACGGAAATTGCAATGAAAATACCATATTTCAAGCTTTTAAATTGATTTGTACCATACAAATAAATTTGTCAAAAATATTGCTAAGGATTAATATTGCTTAAAAATAATTTTGGCATTTAATACAAAATTAAAAGAATAGAAAACAACACTTTGGCATTTTGCATTCCACATGAATCTTGCCATGAATAATTTTTTTATTTATAAATTTCAAAAATTAAAAAATAAAATACCATGTTTACCCTTGTGTTAAAAGTTAGGCCAATAATTAAATTAAGCCAATAACTAATAAAGGCTTAATATTATTTTGGTAGAAAAATAAATTAAGCCCAATATCTAATAAATGCTTAATATTATTTTTCAGCCCCAAAGCCCACACTTAAATATTTTTCAAATACTCACGTACCATTATTATGAACGACTCAAAGCCCGTTATATCTCTCTTTAATAGATACTATCTCAGTTATCCTTTTTAAGCCCGACTCTCTTAGTTCGTCTCAACCTGGCAAGGGAGGAATCTAGGAATTTGGTTAGCACCTAGCCATCATGCGGTACCGAAGAGATCCCGTGTTTAGAACGATCTTCATCGTTTTCACGAACCGACTATAGATTAAAGTCGTACGTATAGACCCTTCACTTATGTCCCGGTCGAGTGAGAATCATCGTTACGTCAAACTCACTAGCTCGACTTTATGATTAATTCGTGAAGGCAAAATTACTAATGTTAGGTCCTATTTTATCAGCTCCTATGATCCTAGACTTGAGTCCTTAGTTAATCGATTGGAATCATACGAAATCTAAGCTCAGATGCATAATGTACCAAATTTTAATCCCTAGAGAATTAATAGTGACTCATCCTAAATTTTAAGCATTTAAAAGAAATGTGTGAGGAATTTCGTCACCGAGTTTGTCGCTTAGGTCGGGAGTTGTTGTAGTTGCTCTGTCGCTCGCGCCTTGATCATGTATGTGGAGCAACTATCATCGGAGTACCATACATGAGGAAATCGAAAACTATCGGGACTCTGGTACTCATTGTCGTATGGGTCCTCCCTTATTAGCAGAAAACGAGTTTGTCGTAAACCGTGTAAAATTAGATTGTGAGCCTAACTTGGTCGAAGATGTAGTATTAGGAGTCCATATTTGACTAGGACTTTGCGACTTGATATCCGACTTAGGAATCCATTTTTGCTTGATTTTACATGGATAAATAATTCTAACATGTGAATATGTGCTCCTAGAATGTGTACTTGTAAAGGTCTTCTCAGTACCTAGTCGTAATAAATGCTTTTCGGAACGAATATTAACTGGATACTTCATGTAAGAATACGAGCAAATACAGTGTTAAGTAGAGATGTCAATCGGGCCCGTGGCCCGCGGGCCAGCCCGCCCCGCCCCGCCTAAGGGGCGGGTTGGGCCCTGATTTTTTAGGCCCGCCACGGGCCAGCCCGTGCGGGCCTCGGGCTTTGGGGGGCGTGCCCCGTCAGCCCGCGTGCTGGCCCGCTTTGTTAATGAAAAAAATAAAGCCCAAAAAAAACCCTAGAGCCCAAAAGCCCAACCCATGACCATCGCACATCATCTTCTCCATGACCATCGCACATCATCTTCCTCCATCGCACATCATCTTCATCACAATCATCAAAGCTTCAAAACTGCTCTACCCACTCCACAGTCGCGCCGCTCGACCCATTCCACAGCCTAACCCCTCCACAGCCGCGGCCCCCTCTACAGCCGCGCCGCTCGACCCACTCCGTAGCCGCGCCCCTCTACAGCCGGACTGGTGCTCGACCCACTCCACAGCCGCGCCCCCTCCACAGCCGGACTGGTGCTCGACCCACTCCACAGCCGCGCCCCCCTCCACAGCCGCGCCGCTCAACCCACTCCACAGCCGCGCCCCCCTCGACAGCAGCGCCCCCTCCACAGTCGAACTGTGCTGGCCCATTCCACAGCCGCGCCGCTCGACCCATTCCACAGCCGGATTGTTTGTTGAATGATGATTATTGTTATTTGTCCTATTTTTCTTATTTATTTTTTTTAAGTCGGGCGGGCCAGCCCGCCTAGGCCCGCGGCCCGCCTGTGGGGCGGTGCGGGCCTTGATATTTTAGGCCCGCCCCGCCCCGTCAAATGGCGGGCTTTGGCGGGTTTCGGGCCAGCCCGCCCCGTCAGCCCGTATTGACATCTCTAGTGATAAGCATGTAAAGTAGAAGTGTCGTAATTCCTACGTGGAGAATGCACATTTTTCACATGAGAATAAGAATTTCGAAAATTATGTTCAAGTCTAGGCTTTTTAAGTGAAAAGTTAGTAGAATCATTTGAAACACACGATGAAGTTTGTGCACTTGAACTTGAATTATTTTTGTGAAAAAATTTCTTGGTGGAGGAATAGCCACTTTCAAAATTTGTACTTCTAAAATTGATAGGCTTTAACGAACATGTAGAAGTAATGGCTTTAGAAATTGGAGTATTTGATCTATTGGCGCTCAAAGCCTCTTTCTCTTTCTTAACCGGCTTAAAAATTAACTTTTCTTGTGAGGAAGCTTTGAGATTAGATATTTCCAATAAAAGCGCATTCTTTTCCACTTCAAAATTCTTTCTTTCCATTTCTAATGTAGAATTTAAATCCTCTATTTTCTTAAGAAGAGGAGGTATATCCACGGAAGAAGAATTTTCAGAATGACGAGATTGGGCTTCCTTGGTCTTAGAAATCGCAAGAAGATTTTCTAATTGATTAATCTTATAATAGAGCTTCCCACATTCTTCTCTTAAGAAAGCGTAGTTATTTTGAGCAGTGCTCTTCTCGGCTTGACAGGCGTCTAGACTCTTTCTTAATTCACTAGTCGTAGAATTGGATTTATCTATTTCGGCTTCAAGAATACTGACCTTTTTGTTCTCAACTTCTAGTCTACCAGGAGACTTTTCTCGTCTAAATTCCTAAGTAGACACTTATGGTTGTTGTCTAGTCTGTCCTCTAAATCCTTAACTACCGAGCTATGCTTCTCTAACGAAATATGCTTAGCCTCGCTAAGATTTGAGCTCTTAATTAGTTCATCTATTTTCGCACTAGAGCTTCTAAGTTCTAATTTGAGACTAGCTATTTTCTCCTCAGACTTAGATAATTTTTCTTCAAACTCTTTTGCACTTTTCTGCTCATTTTTCATGTTAGCATACCTAATTTGTAAGGATTCTAAGATGTTAAGCAATGTAGACTTAGGAATACCTACCTCCAGAGAAGACGTGTCTGCCTCTTCATCGCTCGTTTTCTTCGACAAGTTCGCTTCAGAGGTATCCTCAACTCGAGCCATGAGACTAGATGGTTTGATTTATCTTCGTGATAGGCCATCAAGTCGTAGATCTCCTTTGGTTTAAGGCTAGAATTCTTTTCTTTGTTCTCCGAATTGGATGAGGAATTAGTCTTTGACACTTGTTTTCTTAGCATTCTTGTAATTAACTTTAATTGTTGTTCGAAGTCTTTTAAATCTTGATCCATTTTAATTTTCTTTTAATTTTTGGTGGTTGGATATTTTGATCGTTCACGTGTTTGTGATTTGAATTTTTTTATTTAATACTGATTAAAATATTTGGCTTTTAAATTTCAGTTTCGAAAAGATTTTGATGTATAAAGTTTGATTTAAAAATTGAATAGTATTTACCAAAAGCTTTTTCTATAATGTGCCAATTGAAGGTTACTGATTTCGATCAAAAAATTGTTCTTAAGTTCTTTTTTTTTAAAATATCAATATAAAGCACTGTTTCGATTGAAAATAATTCTCGATTAAAAGTTTTTCGACTGAAGATGTAGAGCACTGTTTTCGATTGTTAAATTTTGCGACAAGGTACTGTTTCTAGAAAATTGTTTTGAATTTCAAACAGTTAGATTTACGATCGTAAAAGTTTTGCAATTTGATAAAACGTCGTCGTTTTGAGATTTTAATATCTGAACCTTTAAAATCAACTTTTTCGATCGCAAAAGGTTTTGCGGGCGAAAAACAAGTTTTGCGACGGCGACCTGCAAAAGCAACTAAACAAAAATTTGCGAACGTAAATCACGTAAATGAGTGAGAATCAATTAAATTGAAAGTTCTGGGGTTAATTGAAAAGGACTAGATTAGAACTTTCTGGACTCAATTGGAAAATATTTGGAATCAAAGTATAATTGCAGGGAATAAAATAGTATGTTTGGGAGCTGAAACGTAATTTGGCCTGCAACTACCTTCAATATACGTGTATCTATATGCTTAACGTGAAGAAGATAATGAACACAAGCAGTTTGTTTGTTTTTTTCTTTTCGATCGCAAAAAAAATCACAACGCTTTATCGATCGAAAAAAATTTATCGAACAGGTTTTTTGCGAGCGTTGACCTACGTTTTTCGCGTTGAACTGACTTCTCGAGTGTTAAGAACAGTTTTTTTCGATGTTGAATGAAGAACAGAGGTTGTGGTCGAGAAAGAATTTTAAAAAAATCCGACCACAGCGAAGATTCGATTGGATTCTCGATCGAAGATTGTTCAACAATGCAATAGCAATCGAAGGATTGTTTTGTGTTGGTGAGTAGCTCGATTGAAGAAAATTTTTCCAGCTCAGTGAAGAACACTGATGAACATAACAGACGAACAGAGGTATAAACGTGAAACCAAAAGCAAGCGAAAAACGAAGAATACTCGATCCAAACATGAAATTGTTCAAAACCAGCTTGGGTTATGGATCAAAATGAGCAGATTAACAGGAACGAACAATCAATTTAACGAAATCAAAGAAAAAACAATCGAATTTTGAAACATCACGAAGAACAGTGTAATGAAGAAAAATTCGATCGATCTTCAAAAGTCGCAAAAAGTTGGTTCGATCGATCAGAAGTAATCTCAGATCAACAAGAAGCACACAATCGATCAACAAAAACAGCAATACAGATCCAAAATTTGAAGAATAAGATCGGAGTTATTTTTTTAAGAAGAGTCGCAAACCAAAAAAAATTCGATCAATATTCCAAATTCGCAGAAAAGTTGATTCGATCAATCAGAAATGAGCTCAGATCAACGAGAAACACATAATCGAACCTCAATAAAAGCAGATCAAGTCGAATTAAGAAAAAAACACATCGAAGTTTGTCGAAGAGCAGTGCGCTCGAGAAACAAATCTAGGCATGAATTCTAAGGAAATCGATTAGAATATTTGAATTATGAACTTCGATCGAAAAACCTTCACTTGAAGAACACGAGAGAGAATTCCTTTACTGTGAGAAAGTTTTGCTGTTTCTCTCTCTATAATTGAATTCGGCAGCCTTTCGGATTGATTCTCTAATTTTCTGTATTAAGCTCAATTTGTGTACAAATATTTATACCAACAAACTTGGTATAAATATCAAACCTAGTCCTAATGTAAGAACACTATACATAAAGTCCCTAATTACAAGGACAACTAACGAAATCAAGCACAATTAAAATTGATACTTACATCAACATCAACATCAACGGTAGTATCTGAAGTGCTTCTCATGGTATTCAGTAGGTTCTTTATGTCTCGCAACGTAATTTTTTTTGTTTCCAAAATGTCTTGTAATGAAGGCTGTATTAACATCTATTGCATCTTCAGTGCCAAATTTTAGGCATGTCAGCAGCGAGTATTCTACTGACTAAAACCGCACGGGTTTATCTTCAATAACCATCCACAACTCATCTGTATCATCATATTTGATTTGACACTGCATCATATACCACAACAACTGCCCCGATAACTGAAAATTTCTCTACAGTTACTATTAGACGTCCAAACTGACTATTTGAAACCATCTCAGCTATCTCTGCTCTATTCACAATTTCAATTATGTATGTGCATATAAATTTATAAGCGGCATATATCACCACTCTTCCTTGCGTCGCAGATCGGATTTTTTAAGTAAATAGCCCTTGAGCTGGTCATCTTTTAAAAAATAGCACCCAAAATCGGACTTTACCTTTGTACCCTTACTAACTCTGCTCTAAAGACTATTTTACCCTTATTTAATGTCAATCAACAACCTCAACAACACTTAACGATAAAATTAATTAAAGGGTTTACATGTTACACTGTAGCGAATATGAAACATCAGACCCGTTATAGAAGAGTGGGGTAAAAGTAAAAAAAAGCAACCACTTTCACTTCCAGTAAAAAAAGCAAGCGTGTCTCCCGCCCCTGCACTGCAAATCGTCTCCACTTTCACTTCCAGTAAAAGAACAAGCGTGTGCTCTCCCGCCCCTGCACTGCAAATCGTCGTCTTCTCTGCAAATCGACTCATTCGACAATGGCATTCAACGCGAACGTGGAGGTATGTGTTCTACTCTTCGTCTTCTTCAATTTAACGCGAGAGGGGATCTGGGAACGACCCATCGAACCCTAATTTGGTGCGGACCCGTGCTTGCAAAGCGTAGGACAGAGCTTTGGTAGCATAGGACCTGTGCTTGCAAGCATAGGACCCGTGCTTGCAAGCATAGGACCCGTGCTTGCAAGCATAGGACGTGCCTGCAAGCATAGGACACACGCGCGCGCAAGTTCGGGGGACCCGCGCGTTATAAGCAGGGGACCCGCGCGCTATGCCCAGGGGACCCGCGCTTATACGCAGGGGACCCGCTCTTATACGCACGGTTCCCCTGCTTAAACGCTCGGGTCCTCTTACCTTAACGGGCGGGTCCTGTGCCACTGCGCGTGCGCAAGCGGGGGACCCGCGCGTTATAAGAAGGGGACCCGCGCGCTATGCCCAGGAGACCCGCGCTTATACGCAGGGGACCCGCGCTTATACGCACGGTTCCCCTGCTTAAACGCTCGGGTCCTCTTACCTTAACGGGCGGGTCCTGTGCCACTGCGCGTGCGCAAGCGGGGGACCCGCGCGTTATAAGCAGGGGACCCGCGCGCTATGACCAGGGGACCCGCGCTTATACGCGGGGGACCCTTGCTGGGACCGCGCCGATGCGCAGGGGTCTCATGCGCGTCCGTGCTTGAATCTCAGCATATGCGATGCGGTCCCCTGCGCATCTATGCATAAGGGTTTTCTGTTTTAATTATTTCATACCACGTAATTTAGCTAAAATGTGTTTTACGCATAAATTAGGTTGTGATGCAGAAGCAGTTCGACACAGTGGACGAAGTTCCCCGTTTGAGTGTAAAAATGAGCTCGTTATACGCGGATGCCAGCGAGCTGATAAGACAGTGTCTGAACCACCACGAGTGGGAGATTTTTAGGAACGAGAGTCCGTTCGGCCGCCTTGTTATGGCTGAGCCTGATTTTAACCTCTCGGGACAGTTGGTGTGGTACCTCATGCAGAACCAGACGATGCTGCACAACCGGGAAGAGCTGTGGATGATTTTTGGCGGAAAACCACTCCGATTTTCAAAGTCGGATTATTGCCTAATCACCGGGCTGAAGTTCGCAGCCGAGCTACCGCCGGTAAACGACGGCTCACAATTCACCGCAAGACATTTTGGCAACAGCTCAAAAGTCCGCATGTCGCACGTCAAGCGTGTGTTGGAGCGGTTGTCTGGCGACGAGGACAATGTGGACTTCGAGAAGCTGAAGTTGGCGGACGTGTACTTCGCCACCGCCGTGTTGATGCCTCGACCGTCGAAGAAGGACACCGTCGTCAGTACGACGGTCCTTAGTCTCGTCGATGATCGATTTGCATTCTCCCAGTACCCTTGGGGCACCGTGGCTTTCCGTGAGGTGATACGAAGTGTTAAGGTAAATCTACGGGAGAGGCCACGGGACTGGCTGATCAGTGGGTTCGTACAACCACTTCAGGTGAATTATAACTAAGCTTCTTGCATACCATGTTTTGAGGGACGTTTGTAAGATTTTTTGCGTTATTTGTATTCAGATACTAGCATACGAGTGCATGCCGGGGGTTGCAGACCAGTTTGCGGTTCGCAAGGAAGAAGATTTCACGCCACGCATGCTCAGGTGGGCGACGAAGAATTGGGGTCGCAAAGCATGCCCGACTCTTAGGACGGTCGCAGATGCCGTCAACCGCGATTTTGTACGAGGGTTGTTAGTGCCGTCAGCGGAAGAGTTGGAGGCGGCGTACTTTAGGGACAGCGTTTTCGACGTTGGGGCGGCACACGACATATTCGACCGTATGACGGGCCTACTCACGCGGGGAGTGGAGGTTAGGTGTTCCCCTGTCCACCTCGATCGTGGCGACGACGATCATTTAGCGATCGTACCTGTTGAAGATTTTCCCACACCTGTGGAGGTGGTTGAGGCGGGAGACGTTGGTGCTTCGTCGAGTGCCCGAGGAGTTCGAAGAAGAGGCAAAGCGCCTGTAGATGTTGTTGATCTAAGTGATGAGGATTCTGGCTCAGATAGAAATGAGAAGTGGAACAAGAAGTACCTCGGGCGATGGGACTTCTCCGGGCGTGAGCTGATTCATGAGCACGATCGCGTGCTCATTGACATGTACCTTCAAGCGGCAAGATTTAGGTAAATGTTTACTTTCGATGTCAATCTCAGTTATCGTACCTAAACACGTAATAATTTTTCTTTTTATGCAGTGATAACGTTTGGTCGTCTGACATGTGCGACGTGGATGCCCAAGGCTTCTACATGCTGCTCTTCCATGATATGCTCAAGTCCAATTGTCTTGACGCATATCTAGATTGCTTGAGGCGAATCTATGCGGACAATGACAATTATCCTCGCGTCTTCGTCTTTCCAAGTTACGTGCAAGACGAGCACTTTAGGAAGGCGCAGAAGTTGAATAGAAAGGCGAAAGTCGGGGTGGATGATATGGAGAGCTTCGTGAATGGATTGTCGAGAAGCAGTCGGAGCTGGTTGGAGCGTCTCACGGAGGATGAATTGCTACGATGCAAGTACATCATCTCTCCTGTTTGCGCACGGGCCCACTGGGCAGTGCTTATTTTTGACGCGTCAACGCAAACCTTCGTCCTTCACGATTCATTGGGTGCGCATGGTGTGCAGTTCGCCGGGAGAGTGTTCGTAAGTAGCTGAAATCCGTTTGTCTATCATTTTTATTTATTTAGTGACATGTTCGGTATTTGCTATATTTTGCAGGCGGAGTTTCTTTCCGCATATTGGCGTTTCAAGTTCGACATCGTGACGAAGCCGAAGTTGAATAATAAAATGAATCGCCAGCAGAAGGCTGACAGCTTGGATTGCGGGGTTCATGCGGCGTTGACGGTGGAGACGATTATGGTTGACACGCCCGAGTTTGATGAATATCAACGGCAGATTGATATTTCGGCGTATCGAGCCACTATGGCTGCACGGATATTGCGTGACCCGCATAGCTGTACGAATTGATTAGTTTGGGGTAGTTTGGAAGTGTTAATTGTAAGTGGCTTTGTAGGTTTAATGGACTTGGTGTAGTTTGTAAGTTTATGGAACTAAAAGTTTTTGATATTATTGAATGAATTGATTCTCTGTATGAAACGAAAGTACGTGATGGGTGATTTGACTTGTTACTGACGAAATTATTTTGACCAAATACTCAGCAATATGCGCGGGTCCCCTGATTTTACGTGCGGGTCCCCTGATTTTACGTGCAGGTCCCATGATTTCAAGTTATGGTCCCTTTAGCACGTATCCCACCATATGACTTGATAAAACTTTTTCCATTGTTGAATAATTGATTCTCTGTATGAAACGAAACGTGATGGGTGATTTGACTTGTTACTGAGGAAAATATTTTGACCAAATAATCAGTAATTGTTCAATTATTGGTACGACTAAAGAGAAACCCTAAATTGGACAGCGACCCGTTCATATACATACCTATACGGGACGCGTCCCATCAGCGCCAACGCAATAAGCACGGGTCCCCTGAGAATGTTTTGGTCCCCTGATTTTACGTGCATTTCCCATGATTTTAAGTTATGGTCCCTTTAGCACGTTACCCACCATATGACTTGATAAACCTTTAAAATAATGCACAACCATTTTTTGGTACAGAAAGCATACATTCCACAGTCGTACGATCACTTTCGGTGATAATCATGACGATCACCAGCATTGTTTTTCAAGTCGATGGTAAGTGGGTAATTCGCTAGGACAATACGTCGAACTGGGTTCCGGATCCAACTTGCCGTTGGCAATCAATCTTGGTCGACGAGGAGTCATGCACGTTAGTGGATCTCACTAACGAGATATTGAATGCATTGTCGTTACGCAACGACAATACCAAACTACGGATAAGCTACATGCCTTGCATAGACTACAATTATGTGCGCCCCATCTACATCGAGAACGATTACGGCGTACGTGCGTACGTTGGAGGTGGTTGCCCACGATCAAGACCACCTCTTCACGTGGAACTTGAATTAGCCATCATTGCGTCACCGCCACATCAACCACATGATAATGATTTCTCTGGTTTCGACGTCGGCCTTATAGCGCATTGCGATACAAACGCCGAAATCCAACCATTTGAGGGTTTTCCCAGCACATCTTACAACCCTCCTTACCAAAGTAATGAAAGCAGTGGCTATGTAGGCGATTACTCCGGAATCTGGGCCAAGGATATGATAATGAGAACGAGCAAGTCGGACGGGACGACGAAAATGAGAACGAGGAAGGTGCCTTAATGCATGATGATGATGATGATGATGATGATGACGCACATGATGACGATTTTGACGTCGATGTGCACGACGACGCAACTGATGTGGCCGACGATGGTACCTATTCGTTTACGGATGGTTCGACCCTATATGTTGGACAACAATTCCGTAGCAAGAAAGAATTGAAGGACGAAATCACTAAAATCGCTGTCGCTGCATGCTTCGAACTCCAAGTGGATAGGTCAAACAAAACCCTGTACGTAGTGAAATGTGCGAAGGAGAACTGCGAATGGCGCATACGAGGTGCACAGGATAAGGACTCCCCCTTTTTCTCAATCCGAAAGTACGTCAACACGCACACGTGCGGCGTGTCTCATCGACGCCGTAGACATCGCCAGGGAAGTTCGTCGCTCGTATCGAGCACGTTGTTGGAAAATTTCAGGGCTCCTAAAGACATCCCCGCTCCCAGTTCCATACAGTCGATGATGCAGAGCAGGGGAGTAGAAGTTTCATACTACAAGGCTTGGAGAGGAAAACAAATTGCGACCGACGAACTAGTTGGTAACAGGGACGCTTGCTACGGTTTACTGCCGTCTTACTTAGATGCGGTGAGGCAAGCCAACGAGGGCAGTATCACTGATTGGGAGATGGACGAAGACAATCGGTTCAAGTACATGTTCTTGGCATACGGAGCATGCGTCAGCGGCTTTACGTTCATGAGGAAAGTCGTTTCTATCGACGCCACTTTTTTGAAGGGGAAGTATAAGGGACTCATGATGATTGCCACTGCGCAAGACGGCGATTTCCATCAATATCCTTTAGCATGGGGTATTGCCGACGGGTCGGAGGGAACCGACCCATGGACGTGGTTTCTCTCGAGATTAAGACGTTTTGTTGCGGATGGCGACGATCTCGTAATAATTTCCGATCGGAACCCTGGAATCAAGAATGCAGTTCCGGCCATTTTCCCAAACGCGTTTCATGGTTTCTGTGCGTGGCACCTTCAACAAAACGTGAAGACGAGAATGAAGAAGAAAGGTGCTTGTCCAATCTTTTGGCGTGCCGCTACTGCCTACACGAAGAGCGAGTCCGACCGTCATTTTAGGCAGCTTGACGGAAAATATGCGGACGTGCAGAGGTATCTTAACGAAGTCCCAAAGGAAACGTGGACGCGAGCATATTGCCCTAGATCAAGATACAACATAATGACGACCAACGGATCGGAGTCTATAAATGCAGCTCTACGTAAGGACAGAGAGCTTCCAATTATTGGACTGTTGGGCTCGATTCAGCGACTAACATCATCATGGTTCAGTAAGCATCGGCGCTCTGCGGAAGCTTCAATCGCCTCGAACATGACTAGGTTTACGCCGAAGGTAGAGTCGATCATACGAGAGAATTTCACCGAGTCGCAAAAATTTCATGTGTCGGAAGTCGGGCATCTAACATATAACGTATACGGGCAGCATGTGAACGAGGTGGTCGATTTGGGGCTGCGCACATGCACGTGCATGATGTTTGACATCGATCGTATCCTATGTCCACATGCGGTTGCAGCTGTGGTTCTGCCCAAGTGCCGGTATATTCATTAGTGCACGATTATTATACCTTGGAGTTCTGGAAACTGGCATACGAAGGTACTATACGCCCGGTAACGGACCGCATTGAAAGTAGTATGGACATGTTGCCGCCTCGTGTTGGTTCACAACGTGGACGACCCCAGAAAAATAGGTTTCCTTCGACGGGTGAATTTGGTACGAGATAACGTTGTAATATGTAGTTTTCGTATTCAGAGTGGCTTATACGTCGCCATTTGTGTTATGTTATGTAAGGCTGTGTTAGGCGAGCTTTTGCGTGAATATGGAAGTAGAAAACCCTTATGCACAAATGCGCAGGGGACCGCATCGCATATGCAGAGAATCCCGCACGGACGCGCATGAGACCCCTGCGCATGAATGTGGTCCCCGCCGGGTCCCCTGTCTTCAACGTTTGGGTCCCGTGAAAAAATCGCGCTGGTCCCATGTTCCTTGCGCGCAGGGAGGGGCGCGTTACTGCCATCGGACCCAAACGTTAAAGGGAGGGGACCTGCCGATTAGCACATGGTACCCCAAATCATTAGGGTTGGTCACGTTCGCTTACTAAGTTGGTCCAATAATTGTTCAATTATTGATGAAAAGTGACATGTAGCAGTGCTTCATTTATTGGTGAAGTGACATGTCAGAGCAGTGTCATTATACAGTTCATCAGAGACAGATGACTTGACATTTGATTCCCGATTCCACTTTTTTGTCCCCGGCGAAAATCTAATATTATTAAATTCGTTAATAAGATAATATTGTCCACTGCGAAAATATAATATTATTAAATTCGTTAATAAGATAGTCATTAATAAAAAATTAAAAAATTCGTTAGTATGGGTTATATTTTTTTTATATGAATTATATTTATTAATATGAATTAAAATCGTTAATAAGATAGTCATTATATTTTTTTATTAAATTCGTTAATAAGATAGTCATTATATTTTTTTATATGAATTATATTTATTTATAAGATTAAAATCGTATTTTTTATTCAAGAGGGGGTGTGAATAGTAGCCCCCTTTAGAAAATTACGGTACGAATATGGAAATAGAAAACCCTTATGCACAGATGCGCAGGGGTCCGCATCGCATATGCAGCGAAGCGCGCACGGATTCGCATGAGACCCCGGCGCATCTTTGCGGTTCCCGCCGGGTCCCCTTCCCATAACGTGAAGGTCCCATGATATTAAGGTTTGGGTCCCGTGATAGTAATGCGGGGTCCCATGAGTCTTGCGCGCAGGGAGGGCGCGTTACGAGCATGGGACTCAAACCTTAAAGGCAGGGGACCTTCCGATTACCACACGGTACCCGCACATTAGGGTTAGTGATGTTCGCTTATTGAGTGGGACCAATAATTGCTCAATTATAGGTCAAAACTGACATGTCAGAGCAGTGTCCCTATTTATTCGTCAAAAGTGACATGTCAGAGCAGTGTTACTATACAGTATGTACAGGACAGATGACTTGACATTTTATTCCCGATTTGCTTGTAATGTTGTGAAAATCTAATATATTATTAAATTCGTTAATAAGATAAAAATTAATAAAAAATTAAGTGTGCGTAAAAAAAATAAATTTAAATAACCACTCGATTAACAATATCTAACTCCAAGTTTAGAAAAAAGAAAATATATTTTACAACATGTATTTCGAGTCGTACGATCATTGACGTGAATCTAGTAAGAGAGCACACCGATAAAACATACTCATATTTGTGATTTATGTAGGCTGTAACAATCTTATAAAGTGAACGTAATTCTTTTGATTACCTCCATTTTTTTTGTTCTGTGCTATTTTATGATGACTTTATATTGTAGTCTACGATAACCAAAGTATAAATACGCTCAATTATCGCTTACTTCCATGAATTAACATTGCAAAAATCGCACATGAACATAGGGGACCCACATTTTTTGAACAGCGGACCCACTCTTCAAAACAGGGGACCCGCGATGATTGCATAGTCCCCACACTGAGATGTCCGGGTCAGTCGTGGTCCCGTCAAAATTGTCCGCATGTCATTGCCGGGGCCCGACTGGTCCCTTCGAAATGTCGCTTGATTTAAGCAGAAGACCCGCTCGTAAAGGTCACGGGACCTGTGCGTTATGAGCATGGGACCGGCGCTTGTATTCAGGGGACCCGCTAAGGGAGCGTTCATAGATAACACGGAAAACTTAATATGAAAAAAGTTAAGTTATGTCAAATCACTGCCATTCGCGTTATTTTTATGTCAACTCACACATCACTCTCACTGACAAAATCTCCTCTCACAATTTCTAAACCCTAAATTGATATCAAACACACGTAAAGCAGATGACTTCTATCAAACAACTAAAATTAAAATTAAACAGAGATCACAAACAACACATAGAACATTTATTCAACAACAGAAGAAAACTAGAAAGATTTCAAATCACTTAAAATTCAGTTCTTTTTATTTTTACGTCAAATCACACATCAGTCTCACTGACAAAAAGTTGGAAAACACAGAGAAACTCAATCGTTCACAATTCTAAACCCTAAATTCATATCCACCAAACGATATGCACAAATCAAACAAGTAAAATTAAAATTCAAGGGAGAAATTCAACAACACATGAAATAGTTCGTGAACATCGCAAATTTTAATTAAAATAAAAAGGGTATACTAAAAAGAGTCCCAATCATTATTGAAAATAGAAGATGCGAGGTATTTTCTAAACGCCTGCATATGAGTTTGATTGAGGCGGGAGACGTCGTCCTTCTTCATCATAAGCGACATTGCCGCCCGCAACATCGCCACGCCATCTTCTCCCCTGAAAATCATATCGAAAAAGACACTTATTTTTAAACACGACGACAAAGTAATGAAACGCATCATTCATGAAAACTTACTGATTTTGTTTCCTGAATTCGCGACACCACCTAGCCGGCCAGCTCTTGCCCTTGTTAGGCATGCGTGTTATCACTTTCAGTTCCTTGAAAATAGCCGGGATTACGATCCGAAGTTTGTTGATGTCGTCGGCGATAAAGCGCAGCTCGAAGCCAGGAGGCGCATCGGAGTCGTAAATCGTATACTCCTTTCCCCGCACATCAACAACGAACAACACCCATCGGCCTGACGTACGCATGGGGATGGCAACTTTGGTCGCTAGATCCCACGACCTGCATTTCCAATCTTCGTCCCCCCCTCCCCCCCCTCGCGAACGGGAGCAATTTCTTGAAGCCTTTCCCACACGGCTTCCCGATTAGGTTTAGCACCCCTCGCTCGTCGACGAGCGTCTTAAACGTATGGGGCATGTACGCGACTTTGCTCGCAACCGATTTGCTAAATTTCTGCATGCGTTCGATCCCAGCGAGGCATTCATCGACATGCTGCAATAAAAGCAAACCGGTTTTTAACACATTCAAGTAAGGTGACGAAAGGTATTTGGTAAATTTATATACGTACCATCTCATCGAGTTTAATACCCTCAGTCGCAAGGTTCAGGAGCCATGTAGGGTCGTGTTGTCCTAGGATCCCTTGTACTTTCATGCCGGTAATCTGCAAAGCCGTTTTTAGCTGACTTTCGACTTTTGGCCACAAGTTTTGGACCTTGAACTGGATATGCCGCTCGAACGCCGAAAGCTTTGGAGGTTTGACTGTATTCGTCGAGGGGAAATCGATGAACGGCGTCGTGGTGTACCAAGATGGCTTCTTCGTCCGCTCAGGGGTCTGTTCTGTGACGACGCCTTTTCCTTTGTTGGTCGCTTGGACAGAAACCGAAGCCTCAGCGTGCGTCTCCAACTGATCAGCGTGGTCCTCTTGAGCCTCTATGTCCGTCACTGCCTCGTGAACCCCGAGACCATAAGCGCCCCTCCACGACGATGGGTCGACCACCTCGGGCGGTCTCTCTTCATCGGACCGAGCCGGTGCGACATATTCATCGTAACGATTTTGCGCCCATTCAGACGGACTGTGACCGTCCCATGCCTCCTGGCTCGGAATATAGCCATCCGGTCCCATGTACGATGTGTTCCTCCATCTCTCATCGTAATCTATACAAGAAATTCGAAAATAACTATAAATTATTTTTCACGTCCTTAAGTATAAAAACTGACCAAGCTCGGGCGGTGTAGCGTGCAATCCACCACCAAACTCGGGCTGTGAAGCGTGCGATCCACTAGCAAACTCGTTTGGATCGACATCTACATCGTAAATAGTAACTGTTGAGTAATCTGCGCAACTAATTAAAAAATTAAGTATAAAAACTGACCAAACTCGGGCGGTGTAGCGTGCAATCCACTACCAAACTCGGGCTGTGAAGCGTGCGATCCACTAGCAAACTCGTTTGGATCGACATCTACATCGTAAATAGTAACTGTTGAGTAATCTGCGCAACTAATTAAAAAATTAAGTATAAAAACTGACCAAACTCGGGCGGTGTAGCGTGCAATCCACCACCAAACTCGGGCTGTGAAGCGTGCGATCCACTAGCAAACTCGTTTGGATCGACATCTACATCGTAAATAGTAACTGTTGAGTAAACTGCGCAACTAATTAAAAAATTAAGTATAAATAAATAACTTACTATAACGAGCTTCGGTAGGCGGAGTGCGAGACCCGTGATAAAATCTGCTCGCCAAACCCTGAATCGAGTTCCCCAACTCCCTGAGGCTGTCGGCCCACGATCGCATTTCCGTCCAATGTTCCTCGTACGCATCCCACCTTCTCTCGTTCGTCGACCACCGTCGACCCTCTTCTTCTTGAAACTGATGCAATTGCGTGCCAAGTTGGTCGAATCGCCCAAACAAGTTGGTGAAGTTTTGGTCCATACGACTTTGCCATTCATCGAAGCGTGGACCCGAGGCGAAACCCTGACCACTTGATCGTGGGGTCTCCGGTGTTGCATGAAAGGCGTGCTCGTGCGGAGGTTCGGGGTTGCCGTGCGGGTGTTCGGGGATTTGGCCGTGATGCTGAATTATATCGGTGTCGCGTCGCTGACTGCCCTCGATCTGGGCGATGGTCTCAGGCACCAAATTCTGCCGGCTAGAACCCTCACCGCGACGGCGGTGGCCGCGGGAGCACCTAACCTCCACTCCATGCAGGAGTAGAAAGGTCACACTATCGAATAGGTCGTGTGCCGGCCCAACGTCGAAGACGCTGTCCCTATAGTACGCCGCCTCCAGCTCGTCCGCTGACGGCACTATTAACCCTGCTAGTACATGGAACTTGCTAGCGGCCTCTGCGATGCTCTTCTGCTTCGGGCAATTCTTGCGACCCCAATCCTTCGTCCGCCACCTGCACATGCGTGGCGTGAAATCTTCTTCTTTGCGCAACGCATAGGTGTCTCCAATGCCCGAGATGCACTCATAAGCTAGTATCTGAATACAAATAACACAATAAATATTAGCAATTACTTATATGTAAAAACAAGGTATGCAAAGAAGCTTAATAATAAATCACCTGAAGTGGCTGAACGAACCCACTTATCAGCCACTCCCGTGGGTTCTCCCGTAGATTTTTCCTCACAGCGCGCATGACCTCCTTGAAAGCCTCGCTGCCCCAAGGATACTCTGAGAAAGCAAACCGGTCTTCAGCGAGGTGAAGGACCCAGGAAGACACGACGGTGTCCTTCTTGGACCTTCGAGGCAGCAACACCGCGGTGGCGAAGTAGACATCCGCCAACTTGAGCTTCTCTTCGTCCACACGTTCCTCGTCGCCAGACATGGCCTCCAACGCCTGCTTGACGTTCGACAGGCGAATTGTTGAACTAGCGCCAAAATGCCTCCTCGTGAATGCTTCGACGCGGTCCACCGCCGGTATCGCGGCTGCGAACTTGAGGCCGGTGATTAGGCAATACTCCGATTTTGAAAATCGAAGTGGTTTTTTGCCAACAACCATCCACAGCTCTTCGCGGGTGTGCAGCGCCGTCTGCCTTTGGATAAGGTACCACAGCAACTGAATCGAGAGGTTAAAGTCCGGTTCGGCCATGACAAGGCGGCCGAACGGACTGTGGGCATAATATAGGGCCAACTCCTCATCGTTAAGGCACTGTCTTATCAGCTGGCTGGCCTCGCCGTATAGCGAGGTCACTGTAGGACGACAATCAGGAACTTCTGTGCCCAACTGCGTCTTCATCACAACCTAATTTATACGTAAAACACAGTTTAGCCAATTACTTGGTATATGAATATTGAAAATCGAAAACCCTTATGCACATATGGCCAGGGGACCGCATCGTATATGCTGACAGTCAAGCACGGATGCGACTGAGACCCCTGCGCATGAGCAGGGGACCTGTGCGTATCTTCACGGGATCTGTGTCTACTTTCACGGGACCTTTGCGTATATTCACGGGACCCGCCCATAAGATGATGGACTAGGCAAGGGTCCCCTGGATATAAGCGCGGGTCCCTTGATTATACGTGCGGGTCCCCTGACCGTAGCGCGCGGGTCCCGTGTTGTTCTTCACAGGCGCAAGGTCACGAGACCCACGCGCTGCGACCAGGGAATCCGCTCGTTATAACCAGGGTACCACGCTTATACGCAGTGGACCCGTGCTGGGGCCATCATTTTATGGGCGGGTCCCGTGAAAACGGGCCTGTTCAGTTCATTTCTAAGCACGGTCCTATGCTTATCAGCACGGGTCCGCACCGAATTAGGGTTTGCTGCGTTAAATTGAAGAAGACGCAGAGTAGAGAAAATACCTTCTCGGTGTTCGGGTTGACTGCCATTGTCGATTTACGCTCTAGGACTGGGTTTTACTTGCAGAGAATAGTTGGACTTGCAGAGAAACGATTTGCAGGGCGTTTTGTGTGCAGGAGAAAACGATTGAAATGAATTGAAAGTTAAAGTGGTGGTTCTGAAATGCTTTTTAACTTTTACTGTTCCATCACGGGTCAGTTACTTGCAGTTAAACCTGAAAACCCTTTAATGTAATACCCCTTTATGTTGATTACATAACTAACCTAATTAAATTAAATTAAATACCATAGCACTATCTATATTTTTTAACGGAACTAAATATTACATTATAAAACATAGTTAATTTAAAATACAGTACTAATTATATTGTCAAGGTCACGTACATCAATAATAATAGGAATAGCATATCTTGATTGATAAAATTATTAAATAATTTATTCTACCCTTCTCGCCCTTCTCCACCAACCGGAGCTTGGTCGACATCCTTCTGCACAGCGTTGTTTCGGACAACCTCGATCCAACCTGGGCCTTGGATCACTTCGCTCTCAGCCTCGTCATCGTCGTTTCGGACAGCCTCGGGTGCTTGTCCTTCGATAACTTCGCTCATAACATCGTCGTCGTCGACCTCGAGAGCATCGTCATCGCCGTTTAGGAATCTGTCGATCTCGGCCACGATCCACGCCCTCCTTTGGGAGAGGTCGACACCGAGGTCGGCCTCCAGACGGCGGCGGACGGCGGCGGCCGTGGTAGTCCAGGGGTCCGAGTGGCGGACGATTTCGTGGAGGCGGGCGACGATTTGGGCGTCCGTCACCATTCTTCCTGTTTTGTTTCTGGGATTATTTTTTAAAAATGTTAGATGCTGTGTGTTTGATAAATCCAAGCCTTATATAGCTTGCAAAACGCCGTAAGAGCTTCCCAAAACCATAACATATAACGCGGGACCAAGCTCTAGTACACGGGACCCAAGCTCTAGTGCGCGGGACCCAAGCTCTTGTGCACGGGACCCAAGCTCTACTGCATGAAGCATGCGCGGGTCCCCTGTGTTTACGCGCAGGTACCCTGCATTTATGCGCGGGTCCCATGATCTAATGGGCCTGCCCTAATGTGCGGGGACAATGCACTGATGCGCGGGGCCCATGAATTTATGGGCGGGTCCCGTGAATTTATGTGCGGGTCCCGTGATTTACTCGCCGCACTAATGTGCGGGACTCCTGCTTTAATGTGGGGTCCCACGTTGTAACGCGCGGAACGCGCGGGTGGCCTGCTCTGCTTTCAAGCAGGGTCCCCGGATCAACTGGAAGTAAAAACAATGAACATGTTCGGCCTTCCAAACCGGAATTTCCGAAGCTTTGAGAACCCATTGGAAGGGTTTAGGACTGAGAGTTACAGATTTAGATGGTTATATTCAAAATACGACCCGGAAAAATACTTACACTGAAGCGTGAGGTTCGAATCTTTCGTTCGCCGAGGACTTTCCAGTTTCCTTCCACTGTGGAGAAGCGCGATATGAGGTCGGGGAATTTCTCTTAAGGACGAGGACGAAGAAGAAGAATAATTCGGTGAGGTGGAGTGGAATGAATGCTTTCTGCTGCAGAATGGACGTGCAGCTTTTAATTCATTTCAGGCGTTGTATTTTATTTTTGTTTTTCTTTTTTTTATTAATAATAAGGGATTACGAAAAGATGATTAAGTGTTAATTAAAAAGAGTGCTATTGACCAAAAAAAAAGTCAAGAGTGCTATTTTTTTAAACTTGACCGCGTCAAAGGCCATTTTTTAAAAAGACCCTCGCAGATCCTCTGGGCAGCTGGGTTTCCAATACTGCCTGCATTAAGACAATGTCGGCCGCAAATTGATACTTAGAGCAATAACAGCATATTATATTTAACAATATCACATGATACGTTCAGAAACCCTAATTGGTACTTAGAACAATAACAACATATCATTTAACAATATCACATAATACATTCAAAAACACACCCAGAAATGTTCGATTTCACATATATCATATTTGGCAGCCATAAATACGACATAGCACTAACCTCAACGAACTGGTATCCATGGCAAATGGACGACAAATATTAATAGATTCAAGCCTACAGAGAGGAATAATCTTGTTGAATTATCACTTGCGCAACACCAAACTGTTCTTACAAAATTCTGACAACAATATACTCACTGATTGTTTCGCCAGTTTTTTTCTTTGCGAGAGAGGGGTTTAGAGTAGTGGGATTGGAAATTTAATTCAGTAAAACATTGGGCCAGTTGTTATCAAATAACCCAGTATGTTGAAATCAATAAATTAATTGTGGGCCGATCATTTGAACCTTTACTTCTGAAGTGTTTATAGGTTTAATAAGTTAGCAGATTTCAGTCAGTATGTAAGCTTATGATGAGTTTCGATCGAAAATTACTACGCGATATATAGATAATTTAGAATTTAATGATTGGCTTTTCGTTACTTTTTAGCATTAGAGTTTATTACTAACATAATTGTATTTGTACTCAATATGTAATTATGCGAAATAATATGAATGTATGAATATATGATTTGACAATGTCATTAAAAATTTGTGATATATAATTGTTTAATATTAATCAGTCGTGTATATTTCAGTTGTATATTTTTAAAAGCATGAACTTTTCCAATTCAACGTGACGCGTAAATATTGGTCAGTACTGCAAATTAAATTATTCTATTGAATGTTAATGCAACGTTTAATTTTTTTGGCAAAAGGAAGACGATAAAGTAATAAAAAGTAAATGTTTACTAATATCATAAAAAAAAGAACACATGAAAGAATTGTAAACTGCAAACTTAACCATTCATATCCATTTGTTGCAGGTAACAGCAACTGCGAGATATTTTCTAAAATCTTCTATTTGTTTTTTTGTAATTCCGTAGACAGAATCATCCGAAAACATCAACGCAAATGCCGAACGCAACACGTGTACACCACATTCACCCCTGTCAGCAAAATATTAGACGAATCGAACAATTTTCAAGTAATGGTACCTATATTGTATCCATATATATGTATGAAATGAAAATTGACGTCTTACGATGTAGCTTGGCAGGGTAATTTTCATCTCTTGTAATGGTGAACTCAGCACGTCCATTCGTCAAACGAAGATGGTCAAGTAGAAATTGCATGGTATGTAATGTCCTACCAAAAGCCTGGTTGAAAAATCTCATATCCATATCGCATGTTTTGTCTGAATCATGTACAATAACACTTCCTGCTCTGTAGTCACTATTGCAAGAACCCAATGACATTGATTAACGTTTACTGGGACAACGATGATATCAGATGCACATGGCGTTGCAGGCCAGTCAAGTACAGTTCTGTCGGCATAAGGCTTGATTACAGAAAGGTCGTATTCACCTTCCAATCTGTATTCTGCTATAAATACCTGATTGAATGCAGTATTCATGAATACAATGGAAAGGGCGTGCGATGGTTGTTTTTCTTTGGAGTTCAATAAACCCGCGCAGGCATTCATCGATATGCTACAAAAAGACTTTATTCAAATATAAGATGCCAAATATCACTCTACAATATAACATAAGATACCTCATCAATCAGCAACGCAACATTTTTCATCAGCGTTGTAAGAAACTGTTGTCCACGCTGGGCACGCAAAGATCCAGTTACGTACACATCTGGGCTCATGTTCCCAACGATCACCGATACATGTGGAAACATAGCAAGAATTCTACTAATACGATTTTCAAATGCAGTGTTGGAGAAACTATTTGTAGCAGTGTCCGACGGGGAATTTGGTATTGAATTTGGCGAAATGAACGGATGCTTCCTTTTCTTCGCCATAGCTGTGAGAGTGCGCTGTTTTTTGGAACGTGGTTGTTGCTTGTCCTCCGCATGAACATCAGTACTCGTTGGACCGCGCAAAATCATCTACATGTGTAGGAATATTTGTGCGGAATATTTATCAGCATGTTGTTTAATATGAAAACAGAGCATAACAATTGTTCCATAAATTGTCAGAAAACAGTAATACCAAATCTCTTCTCCAGCGTCGTCAAGTTGATTTGTTCAAAGTGTTGGTCGATACGAACGATCATTTCCCATATTCTTCAGCATAGTGGCATGAACATCATATTTGTTGAATGCATCAAACCTCTGACCAGCACTTTGCGCATAGTCATCAATCTTTCTGTCGATACGAATGATCATTTGAGAAATTGAATTCTGCAAATTTGCAAAACTTCTCTATAAATAATTTCGTATTTGATTCATTATATTATGTTTTCAAAATAATAGGTATATTTATTTCTTTCAAAGTATCGTGAGATTAAATACCCAAAGGTAAGTTGAACGGGTGCAGAGAATTTAATCAGATGGGTCAAGGTAAAGGGGCGCGATCTGCATCGTAGGATGCAGAGCAGACGTACCAGACTGAATGAGTCTAAGAACTGATTAAAGGGCACAATAGTTCTAACTATTCACAGAATAACACATGTTCAAAAGCTATACCCTTCACATATTCGCCCCGGAACTCCTCATAACCTATAAATAGAACCCCCATGTCAAAATTACTCAATGAATGAATTAATGAAAGACTGTAAATTAAGCAGTCGGCCTTTGATTTCATTGTATTACAAACAAACTGATATGTATTTAAGTAATCAAATAGTTATTATGGAAAGAATTATAAGAGTTTGTCACATTTGTTTTTCAATTACTGTGCATCTATTACGTACATGATCATATACTGTACATTTATATGTTCTGATACTGGTCAGTCATATTAACGTTATCCAAACTACTATTGCAAGACCGAGCTATGTGAAAGTTCATAAACATTTATTGGATTATTATAAAAGAATTTATATGTAGTTAAGTAATTAAATATTTAAACAGGGAATTTGAAAGGTCAGACGTAGTTCTATTTTTGAATAATGGTAATACAACCAAACCATCAATAACTAAATAAATACAAAAGGCATGGCATACTTTTAAAAGGATCTTTCAATTGTCAATAGTTATATAGTCCACATTGAGCAAGTAATTGACCTTTAACAACGCAATTACATAATACAACTTACGCATTTTAGTGACATTCGTCTTTGGAGTGTTATCCGACTCATGAACACAGGTTTGTATAATTCTCTGTCGGATAATAATAAAAAACAATATTCAGTACTGCGCTTTCAGTCTTCAATTTTGAAGAATATCAATACTTACATTTCTGCAACAGTGTAGCGACCCTAGCCATCGCTACCATTTCCAACGTCATCCTAAGTGCCTAACGGCGTATTTAAATAAAGGAACTGCGGAAATACGTATGAAATTTTTCATTTGTTTCATTTACACAGCGGAACTTTGTCCAATACATGCCAAAAGAATGCTTCCGCGACAAAAGAAATTCTTCGAGTTCTAATTACACACTAATCCTAGTTTGTAATTACTCGGGACGGTCGCGATGGCACAACAAAAGCTCCTATGCGCCCGGCCTCACAGGTCGTCATCCATACACACACGTCCACCCCAAAAGACGCTCGGAAGCTTCAAAAGATCGGCCTTGCCAGCTAGGCGATCACGTACCGTGATCATACACCTACAACATATAACATAAAGGAATGAGCCGCCGTGGCTCAGTAAGCAGAAATTTATGCATGTATGCACGTGTCACTCCCCCGCAAGGCAACCCACGCCGATGCCTATAACACTCGCAAAGGCGATCCGCGCCGATGCATATAACACTACTTTCTCCTGTGAGTTGAAGGATGGTCGCATCACCGCCACTACTTTCTCCTCTCGTTCTCACCATCGTATCTTAGTCTATCCTGACCTATCCTGACAGTCCTATGGCCAATAAATTATGCAACGCAGAGATTTCACATAAATGTAACGCTTACTTGCAAGGCCGCTTCCGCTCTTTTGGGGGTGTGTGTGTATGGACAGTCTACAGAACCTGTGACCGAAGCTCTGATACCAACTGTAGCGACCTTAGCCATCGCCACCATTTCCAACGTCATCCTAAGTGCCTAACGGCGTATTTAAATAATGAAACTGCGGAAATACGTATGAAATTTTTCATTTTTTCATTTACACAGCGGAACTTTGTCCAATACATGCCAAAAGAATGCTTCCGCAAAAGAAATTCTTCGGGTTCTAATTACACACTAATACTAGTTTGTAGTTACTCGGGATGGTGTGATGGCACAGCAAAAGCTCCTATGCGCCCGGCCACACAGGTCGTCATCCATACACACACGTCCACCCCAAAAGACACTCGGAAGCTTCAAAAGATCGGCCGTGCCAGCTAGGCGATCGCGTACTATGATCATACACCTACAACACATAACATAAAGGAATGAGCCGCTGTGGCTCAGTAAGCAGAAATTTATGCAT
The DNA here is from genome assembly GCA_027422505.1 of Craterostigma plantagineum. Taxonomy (NCBI): domain Eukaryota; kingdom Viridiplantae; phylum Streptophyta; class Magnoliopsida; order Lamiales; family Linderniaceae; genus Craterostigma; species Craterostigma plantagineum. Next base: position 22,550 of record JAPQWV010001453.1, on the reverse strand, counting down.
GTATGCACGTGTCACTCCCCCGCAACTTCAACCCACGCCGATGCCTACTCGCAAAGGCGATCCGCGCCGATGCATATAACACTCGCAAAGGCGATCCGCGCCGATGCATATAACAATCATACTAACGTACTCAGGGCCCTCGAGTAATCTCACTATGCACCACAATGAGCTCACGTCCATCAAGGACAATACGACGGCGGTCCACGCCGGATGGCCATGCCCTAGGATGAACATCGTTCCCCCAGGGTGCCATATTACCCGGTCGTCCCCGACTGCCGGCGATCGCTCACGCTGGTAGCCCACGCTGAGGTTGCCTACACCAGGGATCCACCCTGTGTCGCTAATACCCTCAGGTCGCACCCTCCAGTTCGCTCCCTACCGCAACGGGCTTTGCCCTATCATATCATGAACATACATATACACGACCCTTTCGCCAACGGGCATTGCCCTAATATAGTTCATTGCATATACAATAATAGTAATATATGTATATGGCCCTTTTGCCAACGGATCTCCGCCCAATATATTTCATTGCATATACAATAATAGTAATATGTGTATACGGCCCTTTCGCCAACGGGACTCCGCCCTACTATATTACATTGCATATACAATAATAGTAATATATGTATACGGCCCTTTCGCCAACGGGTCTCCGCTCTAATATATTTCATTGCATATACAATAATAGTAATATATGTATACGGCCTTTTCGCCAACGGGACTCCGCCCTGCTATATTTCATTGCATATACAATAATAGTAATATATGTATACATATTTACATAATATTACGACGATGCTAAACGCCGTCCTGGTAGCATAGTGGACAACCCTTGACTCAACTGCGAGTCGACAACACATGCCCATATCGGCAATGTATCAATCGCTTTCAAGCGATACATCATACACGCACACTCGACTCATATAACCCTCCCGCATATGATCGTGTATGCACGTGAGTATGACATGCAACGAATGCCAATGCTTACAATGTGAAAACATATCAATTACGGCACGTAAACATGTAATCACAAAGGCACGTAGTCACATAAAGCAGGTACACGCAAACAGGTTATGTGTTGTAGTTGGATTTCTACTTACATGTCGTCCGTCGACAATAGCCACTATCCGACAGATTTCCTAAGTCCAAACCTTAGACATAAAATATCCATATCATTAAGCTACTTAATCAATTAAATTGGCTAAGTACTCGAATAACTATTTAGGAAGAGTTCGGTACTCGTGAGTTCGTGAAATCCCATAGTTCGTGAAGTTGTTATAGTGTGTGGGATTTAATTCGTGAAGTGCCTAGTTGAATCTCTCAATTCGCAAAATAAGTTGTTATCACTTATAATAATTCGCAAAGTCTACACCTCGCGGACTCATGTGCTAAATCTATGAAATTATAGTTCGCGAGTCGTAATATTTTTAAACCTAGGGTTTGCGAAGTATTTTAATCATGGCCCGCGAAATTATTTCAACCTAGTTCGAAATCGCATCCTAGTTTGGCGAGTTACAATTTTATTATTTATCGGATTCGTAAGGTTGCCGGTTCGCAAAACTCGAGTTCGCAATCTTCATCGGATTCGCCAACGTGGAATGGTCGAGTTCGCAAAGTTTAGGCCGTGAAGTGTGCGTGAGTTTGCAAAATACTCCCAATTCGCAAAGCCGATCTTCAATTCGCGAAGTTGATTTGGGAAGTGCTTGAGTTCGCAAACCGTTGGATTCGTAGAACTCTCGACCGTGAAGTGCCTACCAATTCGTGAAATAAAGTGCCTTGTGGATTCGCGAACCTAGTTCGTGACTTGTTAGAGTTTGCAAAGTCTACTTCGTTCGCCCCCATCGTGAAATTCAATTCGCCAAATTCTCTCGGTTCGCGAATGTGGATTCGCGAAGTGGCTTCCCCACGGTTCGCGATTCTGGGATTTGCCAACTTGGTTCGCAAAACCCTTAATTCGCAAAATAGGGTTTGAACGAGTTCGCAAACCTCGTTCGACCCGTGAAGTTGCATGGTTCGCGATCCCTTCCCAATTCGCAAAGCTCGTCGTGTGATTTGTTGAACCCACAATTACTTAAGTCGCGAGTCCATGCAAGTGACCTACTTCGAGTTCGCGAACTTGCTTCTCCTAGAGTGCGCAATCTCGAGTTCGCAAAGTTCGTGTTTAACGAACTCATCCCAACTAAAACGCTTCCTAATTCGCAATATACCAGTTTTTTAAGGATCAAAAAGCTACTTTTCTAAGAACTCATTTGAAGGCCGATTTGAACCCTTAGAACCCTAAAATCGAGCTTAACAAAAATGCTAGTTTAGGCTTATATTTCGTGCCTAAAAGCCCCTAAAACACGTTAATACCGAATTAAATTTACCAAATCTAGACTAGAAGGTTTGCTCCCAAGGATTAAAACCGCATAAGCTCTAATGTATGATATCTTCGTGCTTCAAATCCTTAACTACACTAATCCTTGGATAGAATATAAAAATTATGCTTAGAGAGTGGTACCTTGGCTTGATTTTCAACTCGATTTCACCTTGTTGCTTAAGCTTTCGTTATCTTCCTTACAGATGAAATTCTCGAACTTGAGATGGTTTTAAATAGGTTTTACTTTGTAAAATGTGGTGATGGGACTTCCATTTGACGAAATATCCCCTAATTTAAGGCAAGTTGTCTCAAAATTATCATTTGTAAGTTTTGGGCCCAAATTACTTTTAATTCCAGTCCATTAACATTTAGGCTCCAATCTTGGCTTATCACCCATATTTTCCTTTACCTAATTTCGAAAACCCCTAATTAAATCGGAAGTCATATGGCATAATTTAAATGCACTTATTTCCACCAAATAAATTAAGCACGCATTTTATCATGAAAATTTCACATAATTCACACGAGCAAAGAATAATTGCACGAAATGCACATAATTGCATTCATCATTTTTAAATTTATTAGCCTTTATTTGCTTGCGAGGACCCGAGTGCTACAAACAGTTTTCTATATAATGTTGGTATCAATTTTTTATTGGCACTATTTATTGTTGAATATATTGATCATATTATATGATGAATAACCTTAGAATTTCGAGATGACGGTGAAATAGGTAGCTCAACATAGTAAAAAAACCAAAACAACGGTAATATAAGAAAACAGACATAAAAACTACTTGGGTTGGTCCATTTTTTCCTCCTTGATTTTCTTGCATTTACCCTTCTTATACGTTGCTAAAAGAGCATCATCATCTGTATTGCTTTCTATTTCTTTTGTACGAAGTTTGAGACCAATGCAAGTTGTTTTGCAAGTTCCTTGAGTGTTGTAATCTCCTTATCCCCATGTTTTGTGAGGTCCTTGAGTTCTCCATCAGAGTCTGAATCTCCTCCCTCCTGGGCTTGAGAGGACTGAATGATCTCCTTGTCCTTGGAATTCTTTCTTGATGATCGTTCAGACATGAGTGCAAGTGTATCGCTTCCCACTGGCCTAGCTTCCTCCTTTCTTTTCTCCACGTAATTGGAGTGTTGATTGAGATGATCAAATAGGGGGTGGATGCTGACCTTGGTCAGATCGTTCATTTGTCTCATCATGATTGCTGTTGATTCCCACTCTGGATGATGTGATCCAAGGAATTTGATGTTGATCTCCATTACATTTTTCGTAATTCCGTTCATTTTTAGTTCATTTAGGAGGACAAAGAATTGCTTAAATGTTTCTAGAAGAGTTTCTCCTTTGTTTGACTGAAAGCGATCATATGAGATGGGGGTATTTGCCATTCTGGCCATAGTGTTCACTTTTGTTCCCTGCATCATAATCCGTAGGGCATCCCACATTTCTTTCGCACTTTCACCACATTCGAGTTGCATCAGAATGTCGTTGGAATTGCTTGCATGATGTATGATTTTGCGACTTTACCGGCCTTAAGTCACAGCTTTCTTCGTCATTGCATTGGTCGAGAGTCTTCAAGATGCTCTGTTCTTCTCTTGCAGGAGTGGTTGTGGTAGTGGCTGGGATTACGGTCCAGTACTGCTTAGCTCCGTTGTAAATAGATTCCAACATGTTATCTGAATTGTCCTTGCTCTCGATGAAGTTAATGAATCTTTTTTCCAGACTATACTCTCCATGTGATGATGGGAGGTCTAACATCATTTCCCATGCTTAAGGAGTCCATCTCTTGTGTTTTGGATATGATCGTTAATGTGTAATGTGAGGAAAATTAAACCTTAATTAAAGAATTTGATCGAAATTGAATTTTGAGAATTGACTTTCAGACAAGTGTTTGGTTCGCGAAATTTGGGTTGGTATGTGAATTCGCGAATTGAAAATAAGATCTCGTTTGTGACTTGTAATATTGAAGTATTACTTCGCGAATTGGTCTGGGAGTTCGCGAACTAGTCTAATTATATGGGTTCATGAAACTGATTTGAGTTCGTGAAGTTATCCGGGATCGCGAATTGATCGTGTCGTGAGTTGGTGTGAGGACTTGCGAACTGACTATAGAAGGATTCGGTAGTAGACTTGATTCACGAAGTGGGCTGAGTTCGCGAAGTAGATTGGATTGCGACTTGACTCAATTCGTTAAGTGAACAAGTTCTTTGAGTTTGCAAACAGGTTGGGGTTCGCGAGGACGATTCGCGACTTGGTCTATAGTTCGCAAAGTGATCTGAGTTCGCGGAATGGGAACTGGATTCGTGAAGTGTTAAATTGAATCTGAGGCGTTGATCTTTGAAAATCTAACGGCTCGTGAACTTCAAACCCACAAAATGGTACTTCGCGAAGTGTGACGATGCGCGAAGCTTAGAATTCGTCAACCAAGGAGTGCGGACTTGAATTCGCGAAGTAGCCTTGTGAGAGTAAAGACCCGTGAAATAGGTAAACCCTTGAGTTCGCGAACCTAAAACCCTAATATTCTGTAACGTCTTATGTAAGATCATCTCAAAGATCTTGGCGGACCGGCTAAAGGTGCCCCTTGCAGGGCTGGTGCATGGAACCCAGACGGCATTCATTCCAGGCCGACGCATTAGCGATAATATTCTATTGGCTCAGGAACTGTGTCTTGGGGTACAACAGTTTGGGCCGACCACCGCGAGCTATGTTCAAGGTGGACCTGGCTAAGGCATACGATAAAGTTGAATGGAGTTTCCTCTTAACTGCTCTTGAGGCCATGGGTTTTCACCCTACCTATATTGGGTGGTTACGTACCATCAACTTGCATGGGCAGGCAGTTGGTTTCTTTGAGGAAAAGAGGGGGCTACGTCAGGGGGATCCGATCTCGCGTTATCTATCTACGCTTGTTATGGAGGTTCTTCATGGGCTGATGGCGGCTGCGATTAGGGCGGAGCCACAGTTTCGTTATCACTGGCGTTGTGAGGCTACTTCGATGCATATGCATGCGTTTGCGGATGATCTTTTGCTCTTTAGCCATGCCGATGTGATTTCAGTGGGGGTCTTGAAGAAATCACCTACGCAGTTCTCGATCATTTCAGGGTTACACCCAAACCCTGATAAGAGTGAGATATATCTGTCACGACGGGCATCGGGAATGGCAGCGCAAATTCAGCCGATTATGGGTTTTCGAATAGGTCACCTACCTGTGCATTTGGGTGTTCCACTCATTTCCTCTAGGCTTACTATAGCTGATTGTGCGCCGCTGATTAAGCGTGTTGATCAGCGTTTGGGATCTTGGCTAAACAAATCTCTTTCCTACGCGGGTCGCCTCCTGCTGATCAAGTCGGTTCTCCAAGCTCTTCATGCTTACTGGTCTGGCGTGTTCTTGCTTCCAAAGGGTGTGGTGCGAATTTTGGAATCTCAATTTCGCCAGTTTCTATGGTTCGGGGGGTCGGCGAAGGTGGCATGGGAGGATCTTTGCTTACCGGTTTCTGAGGGAGGCATGGGGCGTTGATGTTCAAACAACTCTGTGCTGTTCTTACTCGGACTCCGGATTCGGTTGGGTGGAGTGGCTTTACCAGACTCACCTCCATGCACGCTCGGTCTGGGATGTCGGGACCTCGCCATCTATAGCATGGACCTGGCGGAATATTATGCAGCTGCGTCCCAGGATACGGCCGTTTATCATTTTTAGGATTGGAGATGGCTCAACAATCTGGTTATGGAAGGATCCTTGGCTCTTGCCGACGCTGTTACTTGAGCGCTACCCACAGGGCCCTACTGTCATGGGTCTTTCAGGAGATAGTCGGTTAAGTGCGGTAATCGACGCCCAAGGATGGAACTGGCCAGCGCGTTCAACGGTTGAGTATCTTGATTTTTGCCATCTGCTTCCGCAGGTGAATCAGGGGGACAGGGATACTATTTACTGGGTGGGTACGATGGATGGGATTGCCACTGCTCGGCTGTTGCGGGAGACATTCCGTCATCGGCGTCCACATGTTCATTTGCGGTGCTATTTGGAGGACCTGTACGTGTTCCACGGCATGAGTTTATACTGTGGCTTGGTCTGCGGGATCGCCTCTCTACCAGGGATAAGCCATGGGTGGTGCATCGAGCAGGGACGCAAGCGTGTCTCCTTTGTGATACACTACATTTTGAGACGGTGCAGCACCTCTTTTTTGACTATTCTTCTCTCGGCAGTGCCTTGGGTTATTGCGGAGGAGGCTACGAATGCCTTGGCCATATAGTCAGTGGAGGGAGGGGGTGAGATGGGCCGCATTGAGGTGGCGTGGACATCACCTTATCCATGCAGCATACCGCCATGTGTTGGCATCCCTTGTTTCTCATATTTGGATGGAGAGGAACAAGCTATGGCGGGAGGGGAGTGCTACGAGTCGGGAGCGACTGGTGAGGTCCATTGTTGATATTGTTTGTGTGCGCCTTGGTGGGTTGCCGCTAAGTTTGGGTTACAGTTGGCAGCCATTAGGCGACTATGGCGGGTGGCTTGGTAGATTGAGTGTGTTAGATTGTGTACCCAGTAGCCTGTTACTGGTACACTCCCATTGTTACATGTACATTACTGCTATTATATATATACACGGGAATTTTACCAAAAAAAAGTGACAAAAAATCGAGTTTTGATAAAATTCCCAGAGCAGTGGTAGGCGACCCAACCGTGCATGGTAATCTACCGCAATAGATTACCGCAATAGATATTTTTTTGGGAATGTTCACTAAACAGAAAAAACGCAGTACATGGTGTTCGCTCAAGGAGCACAAACCAACTGGTAACAGGCTACCAGCTTACACACAAACACAAGCACAAGCAAAGCCACAGAAATCAACCAACACAAAAGCCAAAAGGGAACAACGAAAGCCAAAACAAGCAATCCAAAGAAGCCCCCGAACCTCCAAGTGGCAGTCCAAGGGCGAGCAGGATCAAGGGACATCCACGTGGAAGCCAGCGATAGGATCCTGGTATCGAGTGTCCATCGTTTCTAGGTCATTTTCGGGTTGAGCGAGAACCTCAAACATGTTACGATCAACGTGGTGGTTCAGCGTCCCAACGTCCTTGCTAGTGGATGTATCTGTTGTTCTAGGTCTCGATGGTCGATTACCCCGTCCCGAAGACTGGTAAGGGCTGCGTTCATTGACTTCCCCATCAAGGGCAGCCATGTTGGCCTCCTTGTGAGCAATATCTTTTCCATTATCTTCCACATGACTCCATGCATGCCTTTGTGTCGTCACCTTAGCCAGTCGTGACGATGGTAAGTTAGGCTGCGACGGAATCCGATTCGAGCTATTAGGTAGTGGGGGTGTCTTGGCCGAACTCTTTTGCGGTTGCTTCGTCTGGGTGGTGTGGCAAGCCACGGTACTATGGGCCCATGAGTCACATGACGAGCATTTCTTCGGTCGCCACTCATACTCAACACTGACGGGTACGACCCCCGAGGAACCACCATCCTCAGTTGGATGTGGATATCGAAACGCTCAACAAAAGGTTCCGCCAAGGTCACTTCAATACAAACCCTAGCATACTCAAGACGTTCCGCACGAGCCGTCATTGCGTCCGCAAATAGGGGCCTTCCAATCACTCTAGCAACAATTCCTAGTCCGGCTTGGGTCCAGCATTCCGTAGGGACGTTTCGGAGTCTAACCCAAAGCGGAACAGTCGAGTGTTTCTTCTTTTCGAAGGAGAAGCCCGTATGCCAAGCCTCAAGGAAGAGCGGCTGTCCCTGAAGGAGCCATGGTCCGCCGTCCAAGGCCGCCGCAGACGCCACCTCCGAGTTAAACCGGAACTTGAAAAATCCGTTAATCGTCGATCTAACTTCCACAAGATTCTGCCAAATAGATCGGACATAGCATTCCACATGTGGGAAGTACGGTCGCTTCCCAAGGAAATACCCGACAAGCGTATGTTCTCACCGTGCGACGCCTTGTTGAGCCACTTCCCAAGAAGGGCGAGCCGCAGCGATTCCATTAACAACAGTAGGCGTCGAGTAAGATAAATGAAGTCGAGCCGAGCAAGTGGACCCTCCACGGCTGGTTAGATTCCGGTTGCTGATGACACCACGAACCATGTCAGAGAAGGACGGTCCAAGAGCGAGAGATTCGGCCTGGGCAGCCATCACAGGCGGCCTATTATGCGAGTCTTGTTCGGCAGCACCGGCGGTCATGAGCGATTGTTTGGCAGCCCCAGGTGGATCGTCATTCGACACGTTTTCAACGATCGGGGCCAGCTCGCTATGCTTAGCTCCGGCCAAGGAAACAACGTCAGGCATCGTGCGGCAGCCAAGACCTTGACCATTAGGCCCGGGAGTGGCCACCGCAGCCACATCCATCTCAGGTCGAGGCCCATAAGGGGAGGAAAGAGGCTCGACATTTTGTGGGTTAGCATCCACCGCGTTAGGAGTAGCTTTCGGCCCAATCTTGTTAAGGTACGCATCCTCCATGTTGCCGGGCCCATTAGCGGCTGAAAAAAGCCCAACAGTATTAGGGTTGTCATTCACTTCATGTGGAGGCCTGCTATGGCAGGCCTTAGGCCCGTTAGCAGCAGTAGAGGCCTCAAGTCCCAGCCCATTAGGGCACACGTTGGCCCCAATACCATCAGGGGTGTGGGGCGCAGCCACTGTAGCAGCCCTAGGAGCATCCATGGAGAAAGGATCGGCACTGAGCGGCTCTTCGTCAGGCACGGCCTCCAAGACGCGGCTGGCGGTAGGAGGACGCGGCGGAGTGCCTCTGCGTGTCAGCCGGGGAGGTTCAGGCCGCGTGTCCCGAAGCGGCACTATGGCAGACGTGGTTCGTTTCTTGCGGTGGTGCGGCTTCCATGGTGGTTGGGTGTTACTTGTCAGCGGAAGCCCTTTAGGAGGTGGTTCCGGCCAGGTAGCAGCCGGTGCTTGGGTCTCCGGCGAAGGCTGAGGGCGACGAGAACCATTGGTGACGAGGGCAAAGAGGTCCTCAAATTTTGCAATTCCAAACTTAGTATCGGAGTCCGGGATTTTGGCCTTAAGCAAGTATAATCCGGCAACGAAGCAGGACAATCTAGTTCTTCCATGGGATTTCAGAGAAGAAAAGAAGAGGAGAAGGTGATAGGTCACGAGATGGTTGTGGTGGGAGAAAGCGTGAAGATGGAGAGTCACGGCCCTCCTATCGCCGTCTGATCCCGGCGATGGAGGGAGGGTAGATGGTCGCCGCCGATCAGTAATAGGTGGTGGTCGCCGGCGCTGATCTAGGTGGGTTTAGAAGATGGTGGGACGATGGGAATGTGAAGAGTCACGAAAGGTTTGTGGAGAGAAACGTAGAGAGAGAAACTAGAGAGAGTCCCGCCCGCTGGTCCATCATTATTACCGCAATAGATTACCGCAATAAAATTCCCAAAGCAGTGGTAGGCGACCCAACCGAGCGTGCATGGAGGTGAGTCTGGTAAAGCCACTCCACCCAACCGAATCCGGTGTCCGAGTAAGAACAGCCTAGAGTTGTTTGAACATCAACGCTTGGTAATCTACCGCAATAAATCGCAGCCCCATGCCTCCCTCAGAAACCGGTAAGCAAAGATCCTCCCATGCCACCTTCGCCGACCACCCGCCCCATAGAAACTGGCGAAATCGAGATTCCAAAATTCGCACCACACCCTTTGGAAGCAAGAACATGTCAGACCAGTAAGCATGAAGAGCTTGGAGAACCGACCCGCGTAGGAAGAGATTTGTTTAGCCAAGATCCCAAACGCTGATCAACACGCTTAATCAGCGGCGCACAATCAGCTATAGTAAGCCTAGACGAAATGAGGGGAACACCCTAATAGCGCACAGGTAGGCGACCTATTCGAAAACCCATAATCGGCTGAATTTGCGCTGCCATTCCCGATGCCCGTCGTGACAGTTATATCTCACTCTTATCAGGGTTTGGGTGTAACCCTGACATGATCGAGAACTACAAAAGCGATTTCTTCAAGACCCCCACTGAAATCACATCGGCATGGCTAAAGGCAAAAGATCATCTGCAAACGCAAGCATATGCATCGAAGTAGCCTCACAACGCCAGTGATAACGAAACTGTGGCTCCGCCCTAATCGCAGCCGCCATCAGCCCATGAAGAACCTCCATAACAAGCGTAAACAGATAAGGCGAGATCGGATCCTCCTAACGTAGCCCCCTCTTTCCCTCAAAGAATCCAACAGCCTGCCCATGCAAGTTGATGGAGAAAGTCGGTGTCGTCACACATGCACGTATCCACCCATTATAGGTAGGGTGAAAACCCATGGCCTCAAGAGCAGCTAAGAGGAAACTCCATTCAACTTTATCGTATGCCTTAGCCAGGTCCACCTTGAACATAGCTCGCGGTGGTCGGCCCAAACTGTTGTACCCAAGACACGGTTCCTGAGCCAATAGAATATTATCGCTAATGCGTTGACCTGGAATGAATGTCGTATGGGTTCCACGCACCAACCCTGCAAGGGACACCTATAGCCGATCCGCCAAGATCTTTGAGATGATCTTATATAAGATGTTACAGCAAGAGATTGGCCAAAAATCCGAAGGACACCGAGGGCAGCCAATCTTTGGGATCAGTGTACTGAGAGTGCTGTTCAACCCCTTTAGCAGACGCCCCGCAAAAAGAAATCTTGCACTGCCAGAGTCACTCCAGGGCCCACTATGTCCCAAGCTGCTTTAAAAAAAGCAGCAGTATATCCATCTGGTCCAGGCGCTTTTTCATCCCCCATAGAGAAGAGGGAAACCTTCACCTCCATCGCATCCACAGGTCGAGTCATCGCTTGCGCATCCGCTGGGTAAAGCGTGCGCGTGATGTAAGGTCTAATTTCATCCGCACCGATCGGCGATGCTCGTGTAGACTGGCCTAGGAGGCCATGGTAGAAGCTAATGATCTCAGCTTCCACCAACCCTGCCTCCTCCAATAGTTCGCCGCAGGTATTCTCAGTCGAGAAGATGCGATTAGTGGCTCTGCGGACCGCGACCTTCCTAAAGACATATGATGTGCACTGATCGCCATCCTTCAGCCAGGAGAGCTTAGCGCATTGTGACAAGGCCGATTGCTCGACCTCAACAGCCCTTGCATAGACCCACCGACACCAACACTCTAGTGCATGAAATAAGTCTTCCATAGGAAAACGGGCTGCAAAGTCCTGTGCTATATCAAGGAACTGTTTCGCCTCAGCAACATTTGCCGCCAAATTCCATTTCGTACGGCGCATCTTCCTCAGCTTTGGTTTCAACATTCAGAGACGGCGAACGACCACGTACATAGGGTAACCATGAAGCGGTGCGCTCCATGCTTGCTTGACTAGCTCCAAGAAGCCAGGCTCTTTCGTCAAAAAGTTGTCAAAACGGAAGATCCTTCCCCGCATTTGTAAAGCTGCCTCCCCCAATATCAAAGGAAAGTGATCAGAAGTTGCAGGCAACACACACTTGAAGAAGGCAGCCGGGTATCGAGCGAACCACTGCGGGTTACCCAACATCCAGTCCAATCGGCGCCAAATCCTTGCCGGCGCCCTCTGTTGGTTATACCACGTAAATTCCTGCCCCATCGCTGGTAATGTAAGAAGATCCGCACGTACCAAGCATGTCTTAAAATCCTCCATGTCCTGCTGAGATGGCACCCCCCACACCCCTCATCCGCATGTAGAATAGCATTGAAGTCCCCAAGGAGCAGCCATGCATCAGCCACTCGATGGGCCGCATAAGAAGCCAAGTTGTCCCAAAGAGGGACCAGCTCAACCCATCTATTCTTGCCATAAACGACAGAGTATAACTTATATCTCGCGTGTCCAACTCCGTCACCCGACAATGGAAGACCTGGTCTGTAAAAGCAATCGTCTCAACCTTCAGCCAAGATGGATCCCAACCAACCCAGATCCGCGTACCTGGTCCAGAACCGTAATAAAAAACCAGTACCACTGTGCTCGGATGCCCCCCGAAATAATTGCCGCATTACCATTTGAAATGCGTGTTTCCAATAGAACCACCATACGTAAATTATTTTGCGCTAACATAGTGTGGCGCCTCGAACGCCACTACACTACTATACGACTCTATGACCAATAAATTATGACTTCGAAAAAAATAAAATGCAAGAGTTCTGTTTGAAATGTCGATAATTCCTGTACTCGACCAATCAAACCCAACCGTTGGACTCGCAGACTCGTAGCGAAACTTTACCTTCAAAAGAAATAGTGTTACCACGACATAGAAACTAACAAACGACGCAGCTCGACTCGACCAATTTAACATACACTTATATATATCATACATAGATGTGTCCAAAATATGACAAGACACAGTTCACGTTAAATAGAAGACTATCCAAACCCAAAACAAAAGAACTCGCTCGCCCACAGGTCGTCATCCATGTACACGCCATTTCAAAAGTCTGCGGGAGCTTCAACAGCTAGCCTCGAAAGCGAGTATCATACAACATCATCGGGCTCACCTACAACACATGAACGACGTGAGCTAATTGCTCAGTAAGCGAATGCCATAATAATATATCGTGTAAACTATGCTCGGAACTATATCGGCCTGCGATATGAATTCCTCGAGTGATTCAAATGCCACATGGTATGCTCTATGCCACTCATGCACTCATAACTACGCAGTCATACCCTCATAGTGATTCACTCAATATGGGCACTGAAACCGAATACTACGATACCGAAGAGCTCAATCAATATCAATGCGGCCTATAAATAACTGCACGGTCTTTTTCACCCGTCTAGAAAATAGCTGCACGGTCTTGTTCACCCCTCCAGAAAAATAGCTGCACGGTATTTTTCACTTGTCCAGAAAAGACGTCGTCACGTCAGGCCGATAACGGTGCGGTACCGCCAAAGGGGAAGGGCTCGAGTGGACCATCCCATCGAAGGCGGTATTCTCCACCACGAGATTCCCTCGCATATCGTAGTATCGTCTCACAAAAGAACATAATGCACCTCACCAGACCATTCTCGCCCAAAGCGACTATATGAAACTCCTCACATGCTCAGCACCAGTCGTCCATAGTGACGTAAATAACTCGATGTAAATGAAACGGTGCACGATATGCAAAGAGTATCACACTCATATTCGAAACAGTAATTCGCGCCCAATGACATACACACAAATCACTTGGGCTAACAAATAGTTCAACTCAGATTATATAAGGTCATATCTCAACAAATAATAAAAACAACGTATATGGCGACTTGCGCCTGAGGTACTATTATTAATACCAAATAATTTGTACCTCGCAAGTAATCAATTAAATAATAATAGCACATATATCACAATAATACAAATAAAGCTAGGTTCATGTGTCGTAGTTGCATGGGACAGTCGCTTATCTGCCGTCTCTAAGTATAATTATTTAAATCGACTTTCTCCGAACCTGTTTACATTGAAATATATTACTATATAAAATATATATAATATAGGTATGTTTATAAGTTTACTGAGCAAAGAAGTGTACGGAGATATTTTATGAGCAAACCCCGACTCCACTCCGTGTTTGACATGTAGGTTTTATGTGACACTTACAATCTCAACCTTTCATTATTATAAACACCTTACCTTCAAGGCTGATTTCCTACGGATTAGAGAAGGTATGAGCTTGAATGGACGTGGTGGATGATAAGAGTCAAAAGCAACGAAGGGAAAAGAATGGAATGTGATATATAGAACTCACCAAGGCGGTGGAATGTCCTAATCCTCTTTTGGTAAGTATCTAAGTGATAATTATCAAGTTAACTTGCTTTCCACGCCATATCAACATATGTATTGTTGTTCTTAGTATTATTCGTGATTTAAATGGCATTCTTCCTAACGTAATGGTGTTTATTATATTATTATTATTTTACTACATACATGAACCTACATATAGATATATTTCTAATAACTTGTAGGAGTAAAAATAGATTTTAAATAATACCCGTGAAACTTATTCACATGACTTTCATAAATGTACTATCTATACGCGTGTAACTAATACACCGAACAATCGACACGTATAACTAGCGGCGTTTACCCGCAGACACGTATAACTAGTAGTATTTAGAAATTAACATGTGTATTATTACTTGACACATATGATACAGGAAAACAACTTAAGTAACTAAGCTAAAAATAATTCTAATTTATTAATTAATTAATTTTAGTTATTACTTATTATTTGTTTATTTTTATGGTTATTATTATATTATTATTTCTATATAAAAATATTAACTAGACACATGTAACTATTCGCCTCTAATGACTTCTCCACCATCCCATCGAAGGCGGTATTCTCCACCACGAGATTCCCTCGCATATCGTAGTATCGTCTCACAAAAGAACATAATGCACCTCACCAGACCATTCTCACCCAAAGCGACTATATGAAACTCCTCACATGCTCAGCACCAGTCGTCCATAGTGACGTAAATATGTAAATGAAACGGTGCACGATATGCAAAGAGTATCACACTCATATTCGAAACAGTAATTCGCGCCCAATGACATACACACAAATCACTTGGGCTAACAAATAGTTCAACAAATAATAAAAACAACGTATATGGCGACTTGCGCCTGAGGTACTATTATTAATACCAAATAATTTGTACCTCGCAAGTAATCAATTAAATAATAATAGCACATATATCACAATAATACAAATAAAGCTAGGTTCATGTGTCGTAGTTGCATGGGACAGTCGCTTATCTGCCGTCTCTAAGTATAATTATTTAAATCGACTTTCTCCGAACCTGTTTACATTGAAATATATTACTATATAAAATATATATAATATAGGTATGTTTATAAGTTTACTGAGCAAAGAAGTGTACGGAGATATTTTATGAGCAAACCCGACTCCACTCCGTGTTTGACATGTAGGTTTTATGTGATACTTACAATCTCAACCTTTCATTATTATAAACACCTTACCTTCAAGGCTGATTTCCTACGGATTAGAGAAGGTATGAGCTTGAATGGACGTGGTGGATGATAAGAGTCAAAAGCAACGAAGGGAAAAGAATGGAATGTGATATATAGAACTCACCAAGGCGGTGGAATGTCCTAATCCTCTTTTGGTAAGTATCTAAGCGATAATTATCAAGTTAACTTGCTTTCCACGCCATATCAACATATGTATTTGTTGTTCTTAGTATTATTCGTGATTTAAATGGCATTCTTCCTAACGTAATGGTGTTTATTATATTATTATTATTTTACTACATACATGAACCTACATATAGATATATATATATTTCTAATAACTTGTAGGAGTAAAAATAGATTTTAAATAATACCCGTGAAACTTATTCACATGACTTTCATAAATGTATTATCTATACGCGTGTAACTAAATACACCGAACAATCGACACGTATAATTAGCAGCGTTTACCCGCAGACACGTATAACTAGTAGTATTTAGAAATTAACATGTGTATTATTACTTGACACATATACTACAGGAAAACAACTTAAGTAACTAAGCTAAAAATAATTCTAATTTATTAATTAATTAATTTTAGTTATTACTTATTATTTGTTTATTTTTATGGTTATTATTATATTATTATTTCTATATAAAAATATTAACTAGACACATGTAACTATTCGCCTCTAATGACTTCTATACTATTTCTCATACCAAAATTCCTAGGAATTAAATATATTAAAAAGCTAAAATTTATAACATGCAATTCCTAAAATGCACATCACATGCAAGTCAATTAGTTCAAATAATATGCATAACCACACATTATATTAGCACGTAATTCACGTAGGATGAGAATGCAATGCATGAGTCATATTGGCCAAACAAGGGTTAGGATTTTGCCAACGTACTTTGACTAATGGAATTTCCTTACTTCGGAGACGTTTCACTTCTCGTGCAAGTATTTCTATAGGTTGTTCTTCGTAGCTCATGCCTGGTTTCAGTTCCAAGGGTTGCTCCCTTATAACATGAGATGGATCTGAAACATATTTCCTTAGCATCGAGACGTGGAATACGTTGTGAACTTGAGGCATTGATGGTAGATCAAGCTTGTAGGCAACATCTCCAATTCTCTCGATTATTGGGTAAGGGCCAATGTACCTTGGACTAAGCTTTCCCTTCTTCCCAAATCGCATGACACCTTTCATTGGTGCCACTTTTAGAAATACCTGATCCCCAACTTTAAATTCCAACGGTCTTCGCCTCTGTCTGCGTAACTCTTTTGTCGACTTTGTGCCGTTTTCATTCGGTGCTGAATTTGAACAACTGCATCGCTCATCTCTTGAATCATCTGAGGGCCCAAAACTTTCCTTTCACCAACTTCATCCCAGTGAATTGGTGATCGGCATTTCCTTCCATACAACGCTTCATATGGAGCCATTCCAATACTTGCGTGGTAGCTGTTGTTGTATGAAAACTCGATCAATGGTAGGAACTTACTCCAATGTCCTTGAAAATCAAGTACGCAAGCTCGTAACATATCTTCCAAGGTCTGAATTGTCCTCTCCGATTGCCCATCAGTTTGAGGGTGATAGGCAGTGCTATAAGTCAACCTCGTTCCAAGTGCCTTCTGCAGACTCTTCCAAAACTTGGACAGAAATCTTGAATCTCGATCAGAGACAATAGAAATAGGCACTCCATGTAGCCGTACGATTTCCTGAGTGTAGAGTCGTGCGTATTGATCAATTGAATAGGTTGAAGCAATTGGGATGAAGTGAGCAGATTTCGTAAGACGATCCACCACAACCCATATAGCGTCATGATTCTTTGTTGTCTTCGGTAGTCCAATCACGAAATCGATCGTAATTGCTTCCCATTTCCACTCCGAAATATATAGTGGCTGAAGCACTCCACCTGGTCTTTGATGTTCTGCCTTCACTTGTTGACAAGTCAGGCATCGTTCGACAAAAAGTGCAACATCCCTCTTCATGCCTGGCCACCAGTAGTATTGTTTCAGGTCTCTATACATCTTGGTTGATCCCGGATGTACCGAATATAGAGTCGAATGAGCTTCCTTCAGTATTTCTTTACGAAGAGTCTCCTCGTTTGGAATGTACAGACGCCCTTTGAATCGCAGTATATCGTCCTTTGATAAATCTAAGCCATTCCGTTGCCTTGCTTCGACCGAGTTCTTCATTTGAATGAAAAATTCATCTTCTTTTTGTCGTTGTTTGATTCTTTCAAATATAGTCGGCTGAAGTGATAAAAGCAACAAACTTCACTTCTAATTCGCCCGGTTGTATAACCTCAATGCCCATCTTGTGCAGATCATTTCCTTCTGAATTTTGGATTGATTTTCGGCTCAACGCATCCGCTACGACGTTGGCTTTTCCAGGGTGATGATTGATAGTGCAATCGTAATCTTTGACAAGTTCTAACCATCTTCTCTGTCCCATATTTAGCTCCTTCTGTGTGAATGTATTTCAGGCTCTTGTGGTCTGTATAGATATCGCAGTGCTCACCATATAGGTAATGTCTCCAAATCTTCAATGCGAACACTACAGCAGCCAGCTCCAGATCATGCGTTGGATAATTCTTCCCGTACTCTTTTAACTGCCTTGATGCATACGCATAACTTTATCAGTTTGCATAAGAACACCTCCTAAACCCTTCTTCGACGCATCAGTGTAAATCTCGAATCCTTCATTAGTCGTTGGGATGGAAAGAATGGGTGCTGTAACTAGTCGTTGTTTGAGCTCTTGAAAGCTTCGTTCGCAATCTTCATTCCAATTGAATGGAATACCCTTCCTTGTCAATCTTGTAAGTGGGGTTGCGATTTTTGAGAATCCTTCGATGAATCTTCGGTAATAACCCGCTAAGCCAAGAAAACTTCGTACTTCTGAAGGATTCGTTGGCCTGCTCCAATTAGTAACTGCTTCGACTTTGCTAGGGTCTACTGATACTCTAGCTACTGAAATAACATGGCCGAGGAATGCTACTTGATCGAGCCAGAATTCACATTTCTTGTATTTTGCGTATAGCTGCTTCTGCCTCAATGTCTGCAATACTACCCGCAAGTGTGCGTTGTGATCGTCCTTTGTTTTTGAATAGATCAGGATGTCATCGATAAATACAATGACAAACTTATCGATGAATTCTTCAAATACGCGATTCATCAGGTCCATGAATGCTGCTGGTGCATTTGTAACTCCAAATGGCATAACAAGAAACTCATAGTGGCCATATCTCGTATTGAATGCCGTCTTTGGAATGTCCGTCTCCTTTATCTTCAATTGGTGATATCCGGATCGGAGATCAATTTTCGAAAATACAGACGCTCCTTGCAATTGGTCAAATAGATCATCGATCCGGGGTAGGGGGTATTTGTTCTTGATTGTCTTGTTATTTAGCCCCCGGTAATCGATACATAAGCGCATCGAGCCATCCTTTTTGCGGACTAACAAAACAGCCTTTGTCAAGCAACTCCTGCAACTGAGCTTTTAGCTCCTTCAATTCAAGTGGGGCCATACGGTAAGGTGTTTTAGCAATCGGGGCTGTTCCGGGCTCCAACTCAATTGTAAATTCAATTTCACGGTCCGACGGCAGTCTGGAATATCATCTGGGAAAACATCTGGATACTCGCAAACAACCTGCACTTCATCGACCTTCGGTGACGGCTTCCCTTCGAGGCTTATAATGCTTACGATGTATCCCTCACAGCCACATTTCAATAATTGCATAGCCTTCACTGCCGATATCATTGTAAGTTTTGGAGACTTCTCAACAGCTTCCAAAGAAAAGGTTTCCTCATTTGGTAGCCGAAATGTTACTGTCTTTGTTGAACAATCGACAGTTGCCCGATGTTTCGATAGCCAGTCAATCCAAGGATAATATCAAACTCATTCATAGCAAGGACAATCAGATCTGCATATAGTTCTCTACCCTCGATGATAATAGGTAACATTGTTAAGATTCTATTCGTTTCTTCTGAATGCCCAGTAGGAGTGGTCACATAATAAGAAACTTCAGAAAGTTCAAGTCCCCTATTGAGCTTATTCACGTAATCTACTGATGCAAATGAATGCGTGGCACCGGAGTCAAAACAACACATGTGCAAGAGTGTCATAGATTAGGAGTTTACCCGTGATCACTGTAATACCCGTAAAATCTAATTACGAGTTTACGATCTAAGTAGCGAAGAAAATATTTAATTAAGAACTTGATTGGATTAATTAGTATTTTCAATGATACGATGCCTACATATTCTCATGCCTTTAAGTGGCTTAGGTGTCTATATGATTTCATGCTGTGTGATTTATAACTCTTATGTGTGGTACAAATTAGGACTTAAGAAAGTCTAGACGATAGTCATGCATAATTGGGGTGTTAGAAGATATGGCGAGTTATAAAATGACAAGAACTAGTTCGATCGATAATAATGAATGGTAGGATCGACCGATTGTAACTTAAGGATTTAGACAAACTTCGAGGAGATAGTTCGGCCGATGTATTATGTAAATATATACAATTGTATATACAATTGTATTTAACAATCACCGAACAAACAACAAGAAATCGGGCAATGGTAAGTGTTAAGTAATAATCGACCGAATTGTAATTATAATATGCAAACTCTAACAAATATAACATGGAAAATTCGGTCAACCTTCAACATGCATTATTGGATTAAACCAATCACAATTTTACGTGTGATAGAATGAAACTTTGCTTAACATAAGAGGTTAGTCACCTACTAGTCAGTTCTATCACATTTTCCTATGTTTTAATCCTTATCAAGTAAATAAGATCACTAAAAGAGAAACCTCTACAAGAAACGAAACTAAGAGGAACCTTTAATAACGTGAAAGGAAGACCAAAGAAATTTATATCAACTTGAAGAAATTCCAACAGCTTAAGTTTCGGGCTTTAGGTAAGTAAAAGTATCAGTTACAATCCATAAATTAAGTCATGACTTATGCTATATATTTCTGTTAATTAGTATAACCTATTTGAAAGTTCGGGTAACATAGGTAGATAAAAACCCAAATTTGTGGAATTCCTATTTGAATTAACATACTACTATTTATGGTTGAAGTAAGAAAATCCGTGGAAATATGGTGATTAAGCGTGTTATGATTTCAAGTATGACTTATGTCTGAAAGTCCTAACTCCTCGGTTTAAATTCATGCTAATACTATTGATTAGATTCATATATTTTTAAGTTTAAATGTTAGGAAGAACAATATTTATAGAAAAAAAAAATTCTAAGGGTCTGAATTTTGGAGTAATTACTTAGATGATATACGGGTAGATTGAATATAAGTTGGACTTAGGGTAATCCTCAGGTGGAAAGTATAATTAGGCGCTTAAGTGGTTTACGATATTTTCCAGTATTGAGATGAACTTTCGAGCAATTCAAATCAGCAAATTTATTAATTCATATGTTCTTGAGGATGAACTTCATACTTAGAGTATTGGAGATAATATTTTAATCATGCTTATGAATAGTGTAAATTGTGAGAGCATTTCGATATAGGAGATAACTTGTAATCGAAGTCTTTACATATAATATCAAAGACATATCGAGATTCTTGTGTAATATCGAACATTATCTCGACATTTTACTTGTAATATAGAGATCCTCACATAAACCATCTCGACATTTTGAGTAAAATATCGAAACCATTTCATGCTTTGTGTCGAGATGTATCTTGAATCATGCCGAAATCTTTAGGTAGTATTAAATATGCAATGTCGACATCTAATTATCATACAACTCGAGATCTTTGCATGTTATATATATCGACATTTATTCTATATCATATATCGAGATTCATATAATATCGAAATCTATGTTAAACTTATGTGTATATGATGTCGAGATTTTCAGTCCATAGTAGCATAAATATATATCGAGATCTATCTTAAAATAATTTTCAGTTTAGGTTAAAGTTTTAAATTTTAGTGTTTCGAAATTTATAGAAGTCGAAATTAGGGTTTTCAAATTAAGCCAATTTCAGGAAATTATAACTAGACTAACAAACCCTAATTTTATATGTTTCCATACTTAGGGTTCGAAGGTTAGCGATTTAACCGTACGATAAGCTAAGGGATACCAGGTAAGTGGAAATCGCAACTACACACATAATTGTTATGTGCATGAAATTATGTGTTTGTGTTCTTATGATTTTATGCGACTATTTGCTTATGTGACTTCTATGTTTTCTATGTGACGTAAATTTACGTGATTTATGTGACGTAAATTATTTTATGAATATTGCACGCATGTTTATATGATTTCATGGCATAATCACGTGCACGCACGACTAGTATGAGAGTCAGTGAGATAGCGTGCATGAGTATAAGATCGCTTGAAAGCGATACGTATATTTGCCGATATAGGCATTTGTGTCGACTCAATGATGAGTCTCGGCTCTTCTATGCTACCACGGGGATTCATGAAAGGTAGGGGAATACCCCGTAGCGGGAGATGCAACCTGGAGGATGCGACTCGAGGGTATGAGCGGCACCGAGGGAACCTCGAGTGTTGGCGACCTCGTAGTAAGCTACCAGTGAGAAGCGCCCGCGTGTCAGACCGCATTGGGATGGAAAGGCGCCTTAGGGTTAAAACGAAATTTGTGTGCCCGGGTTAGCCTCTCAATGGGACGGCATTGGGATTGAAAGGCACTAGTAGCCTCTCAGTGTGGATCACACTGGGATTGAAAGGCACTAGTAGCCTCTCAGTGTGGATCACACTGGATTGAAAGGCACTAGTAGCCTCTCAGTGTGTACCGCATTGGGATTGAAAGGCACCATAGGGTTATGCACAGATTGAGTACTCGGGTTTAGCCTCCCAGTGTGTGTACTGCCACTTGTACCCTTAGGGTTTGAGCTCTATATGGTGCATAGTAAGATTGGAAGCCGAGGGCCCAAATATGTTATGAAAGTCAAGAAGAATGTGAGAAAGGTCAGGAAGGATATGAGAAGTAGATAGCATTGGCGCGGATGCCTTCGCTATTTAGGTCACGTGCATTTCATGCATGGTTTTCACTTACTGAGCTTTATAAGCTCATTCCACGTTGTTATGTGTTGTAGGACCCCGCGATCACGGTACGTGATCATTTTCACGGCGAGGCCAACTTTTGAAGCTTCCGTGGGCTTTTGAGATGGAAATGTGTGCATGGATGCGACCTCGTGGAGGCCCAGTAGATAGATTTGTTTTGACACGCTTGCGCATCTTCCTATGTAATTAGGACCCATATGATTTTGTA